>JBBPBX010017701.1:0-11648 GCA_038048925.1 Garcialebias charrua | reverse complement strand
TGTACTGTACATTTATCTATTTATAAATAAAAAAATAAATATATATACTGTACAGTATATTTTTAATAAATAGATAAATGTACAGTACTGTACAGTCACCAAGCACTTAGCCTATCCTAACACAGTTTTTAAAGATGAAGGAGTGAGTTGAATTGTCTCCCTCCTCCCTGCAGGCTCCATTCACATAAAGGGAGCTAGCTCCCTTTATGTGAAAGGGAGACAATTCAACTCACTCCTTCATCTTTAAAAACTGTGTTAGGATAGGCTAAGTGCTTGGTGACTGTACAGTACTGTACATGTATTCATTTATATAAAAATATATATATATATATATATATATATATATGAGTTCATTTTATTGTAGGTCCAAAAGTTATCATTGTCTTCTTCTTTCAGCTTTTCCCTCTTCAGGGGTCTCCACAGCGAGTCATCCTCCTCCATCTCACTCTGTCCTCTGCATCCTCTGTCCTTACTCCATCCACCTCCATGTCCTCACTAACTGCATCCACACGTCTCCTATTATGTTTACCTCGCCTCTCACTTCTTATTTTGATTGTCAAGTATTTTATTATGAAATAAAATGTAAATTATTTTTTCACACATCAGTTGATTGTATCTGATATTGTTATATTTACATAAAAAGTTTATGTTTGTGTTGTGTTTCAAGCTGATGTAATTAGATGCATTTTCACCTGACAAGCATCATGGCAGCTGTGGTTCAGGTGGTTGCTAATGATAGGTTTGGTGTTTCTCACAAGGCTCAGCTGACATGCCAGCATGGCAGCCCATCAACCTGTGGTCTCATTAGATCAGCAAATCATCCTGGGAGCTTAGCTTTTACACTGTTTTTATATGTGTCCAGCTTGTTAGAATAGTGAGAGTTGTGGTTAGAATTATTTCTTAGTTAAGTGTAGATGGCATAGTTTGGGGGCTGCTGCATTTTCCCAAAAAAATAAGTTTACTTAAAAATTGCCAAAAGTCTTGAATATCAGAGCAGGTGAAATGGGACGGAAAATCAACCTCATTATTGTTGGGTCAGTAAACAAAACATTTTTCAGGAGCAATTTTTGTGAGGCGACTGAAAATACAACCAAATGTACTGTTGCAAATTGAAACTCAAAACGTTAATGACCATGACCAGACGTGAGCACATCACTCCAGTTTTAATGTCCCTTCATTGGCTTCCTGTCCAGTTTCAAATCCATTTTAAAGTTTTATTGTTTGTTTTTAAGTCTTTGAACGGTTTTAGTCCCTCTTATCTGTCTGAACTGCTTCAACTTTATGTGCCATCACGTGCTCTCAGATCCGCTGACCAGATGCTTTTAGCAGTCCCGAAAACCTTTTATAAGACCAGAGGAGACAGAGCATTTTCAGCTCTGGCTCCTAAATTGTGGAACGAGCTGCCACTGAAGGTCAGGCAGGCCCCATCAATATCTGTTTTTAAAACTCGTTTAAAAACACATATGTTTTCATTGGCTTTTAAACCAGAATGAGTTCACATCTCTGTTTTAATGTTGTATTATTTTACTTGTGATGTTCTGATATTTATATGATTGAGATTGATTGTTTTTATTGTTTTGTGCTTGTTTTTATTCTTGTACAGCACTTCGGACGGCTGCTGCTGTATTTTTAAGTGCTTTATAAATAAATATGGTATGGTATGTTGGCAGGTAAGTTGCAAAAACTAAACTAAGATCACCAAACATTTTTCTCCACTCTCTCATGCACTCATTTTTTGTTTGTTTTTTTGTCTCTGAAGCACTTGATTCAGTTCCTGCTGGTCATGTGGTCATGTAACTGTAGTGATACACCTCTTTCTCTGAAAAACTTCAGTAAAGGACAGAACACTTACCCCATTAATTTGAATCCAGGACACAAATTATCTCACCAAAAGACTCTTTATTTTTGTCCTAATACAAATAATCAAAAGAATAATCTTCTTTTTTTATTATCATTATTATTTTCAATATTTTGATAATCAAAGAACTGTTTAATCCAAGGACAAGTGCAACATGATCTTTTCAGTATTTTGTTTAAAAGTGTTAAGACAGTTAATCAGTTTAAATCATAAAACTGGCGTCTACCTTCTAATCTTTCTCCTTCATTTCTCCTCCTACTTCCACTAACCTCTAGGGAAGGGACGAGTACCGGAAGTCAGGCTTTCTTGAAAAGTTCTCACTTGCCTGAATTATTAGAGATTTTGTTGGACTGAGCACAGGCTGAAGGAGAGAAGACACTTCACTCAGGAGAAAACCCCGTTCTACGGGGCCTCTGAGCTGTTAACGGTGGCCATGAGCCAACGGCCTTGTTCTCAGTTTGGATTTACAGTACGTCACTGTACATCCGACCGAGCTTAAAAGCTCCAAACTTTTTAAATAAAAATTCCTTCTGAGGAATATTTTATTTTGAAAACCAACCGGAACTGCCGTAACTTCTGGTCGATCAAGGCGGACACAGCGAGACGCTGGGAAGAAAAACACGCTAAGACCGGCTCGGACGTAACTGGACCTAAGGACCCTTGACGTCTAAGGCTGGGTGCCCTCTCCTTACCGGAATCAAGACTGACCGTCGTCAAGGTAACGTTGTTGATGTTTACCAGAGCGTACCTGGGTTTAGCTGGCGTCGCATGGAAACTGTCATACCTGGTTGAACTCACTCAGTCACGACAACTTCCCCTCTTTCCTCCTATTTTCTTAATCTCCCTTTGCCAGTAACATTAAGTTAAAGTGCCCTCAGATCAAGATGGCGGAGGAGTAGGACGTGCTTGCGTGGGCTCCCGCACTAATCCTTTTTGTATATGGCTTTTCATTAAGTTTCCGTGCTATTTTGTACATTGGCCTGTCCGGACTCGACATTTGAGTGACTTTACTCTGGAAGAGTAGAAGAATGGCAACAAACTTGAGGAAAAACAAAGCTAGCTCGGCAGCTGCCAGGCCCGACACAGCCTCGGAGCAGACTACAGCTAAAGCCGGGAGCTCAGCTCCTCCGTCCCCGTCCCACCGTGCGGCGGACGCAGCCTCATTGAAGTCTGACATCCTTGCCTCTATAAGATCTGACATCTCAGCTGTGATTAAATCGGAAATAAAAGAGGCATTGGCTGAAGAATTTGCATTTATTAAAGGAGAGCTACAAGCGGTGAGAGCGGAGGTGGCTAACGGCACAATGCTACTTCGTGCTGACCTGGACCAAGTTAAACAGAACGTCAAAGAGGTAGAAGACGGCTTATCAACCTGGTCCGATGAGGTAGTTACTCTACGCACCACCGTAATGGGACTGAAAGAAGAAGTGAACGGGCTCCAAAAGAAATGTGACAACATGGAAGGGCAAATGAGAAGATGCAACGTGCGGATTATTGGAGTTCCCGAGACGCCAGAATCGAGCTCCACGTCAGCGGTGGCTAACATGCTAATGGAGGTGTTACAGTTGGATAAAGTGCCACTTATTGATCGATCTCATCGCACTGGAGGTGGGAACAAGTCAGGCGGTAAGCCGCGGGTCATTGTCGCTAAGCTGCACTATTATCAAGAATGTGTGGAAATATTACGTCGGGCCCGGAGCCGCGGCCCTCTTCGCTTCAAAGAGGCACCGATCTTCATCACATCAGACTACACAGCAGCTGTGGCCAAGGCCCGGGCGGCGTTTACAGAGGTGAGGAGGCTTCTTCGCGACCGACAAGATGTTCGCTACGGCCTGCTTTTTCCTGCACGGTTCCGCATCACTCATGGAGAGGAGGAGAAGGAGTTCTTGGATGCCAATAAAGCCATGGATTATGTTAAGAAGAAAATCATCTCAGCAACGGACAGTGAGGACCAGCGTTGATAGCAGGTCCAATCTCCACCGATCCATTGTTCCTGTCAGGTTGTATAGAACTTTACAACATTATATGTCCCGTGCTTTTAAAAAAAAAATCTATTTATTTAGTTAATCTCAGACACTATTCCGAGGGGCAACATCATTCTTTTGGACTAAACTCTGGTTGTTTCTTTTTCTATTCTTATTTTAGTTTGTCTCTTCTTTGTGTATGAAAGTTTAGCAGAGAGACTTTCCAGATCTTGGTTAGTGATATGCTCGTTCTATTTGCAGCTAGGAGCACAAAATAGCAATTGAACTTTAAAGTAAGGAAACATTTACTTTATTCTACTTTATTTTTTAATTATTGAGGCGGGAGCCCAGGCAGGGAGCTTGGTTCCCCAGTATAAGCACATATGTGTGGATTTTGTTTTTGTTTTTGTTTATTGGGCTCTCCGTGTTCTTTAGGAGAGAGGGGTGGGACTATACCGGATCTATCTATTTTTGGGAGTGTTTCTTTATGTCAGATATCTTTCTGTGATGCTTTGTGGGTATCGCACTACAGTCCGATTGATAATACATGAGCAGTCCTAATACTAACAGGTTCGTTAACAGCCACCCAGTTAATTTTGTGAGTTGGAATGTGAAATCTCTTAATGGTCCAGTGAAATATAGAAAAGTTATGACACACTTGAGACAACTTGATGTTAAGGTGGCTTTCTTGCAGGAGACCCATTTGCGTAAAGCAGACAGTGTACATCTTGACAGAAGATGGTCTGGTCAGGTGTTTCAGTCTAACTTCCAATCTAAATCAAGAGGGGTTGCCATATTAGTCAGTAAACAGGTGCAATTTACAGCATCCAGTGTTAAAACGGATGCTGCTGGACGCTTTGTTATTGTGGTGGGGAAACTGTATGCGCTTCCAGTTATTTTAGTCTCAGTATATGCTCCAAATTGGGATGATCAAACATTTTTTAATACACTTTTTTCGAATATTCCTGATATTTCCACACATAATCTCATAATTGGGGGAGATGTGAACTGTGTGATGTCATCTCTTGATCGTAGTACAGTGGGAAAGATCTCTATTTCTAAGTCTGCCCAGTCAATTAATTCATTTCTTAATACTTACGGTATGGTTGACGTGTGGCGCTTTTGTAATCCGACTTCGAGACGTTATTCATTTTTCTCCCCTGTCCATAAGAGTTATTCACGAATTGATTATTTTTTCCTTGATAAGCGGATTTTACCTTTAGTGAAGGAATGTGATTATGGAGCTATTGTCATTTCTGATCATAGTCCACTCAAAATGAAACTGAACGTCCCTGTTACACAATTAGTCTATCGCCCTTGGCGGCTTAACCCCATACTTTTTTCTGATGAAGACTTTGTCAAGATGCTTGCATCCGAAATAAAGTTTTTTATTGATGTTAATCGGACTCCTGGGATGCCACTTGGCACTGTCTGTGAATCTTTAAAGGCTTATTTAAAGCTCCACTGACATGTTCTTTTAACTTTTCAAAAAATGGCACAACATATATAAATATTAAGATAGACCTCTGACCGTTTTTGCTAAAATAATGTTCAATGAATGAAATTTCCTCTCAAAATATTTTAAATTTAGCGCCGTTTTTTTAGACCGTAAATCCGGATTTTCCGGTCACGTGTCAGCAGAACCGATCTGACGTCACGTCCGATACTGAACTCTGCTCAAACCGTACATTGAATGGACAAAAATATAAACGCATCCGTCGAATTTAGCCAATTAAAACTACATTTTAGCGATTTGGCTTCAGTTTGGGGAAAAAAAAGTTATTTTGAGTGATGCACAACGAACGGAAAGGTTTATATTCTCCGTTTTGCTTTTTTTTTTCAAGGGAGGTTTCACATTGAGCACCAGATGGCAGCAGAGCTATCGTGATAACTCTTACAGAAGCAACACGGAGAATATAAACCTTTCCGTTCGTTGTGCATCACTCAAAATAACTTTTTTTTCCCCAAACTGAAGCCAAATCGCTAAAATGTAGTTTTAATTGGCTAAATTCGACGGATGCGTTTATATTTTTGTCCATTCAATGTACGGTTTGAGCAGAGTTCAGTATCGGACGTGACGTCAGATCGGTTCTGCTGACACGTGACCGGAAAATCCGGATTTACGGTCTAAAAAAACGGCGCTAAATTTAAAATATTTTGAGAGGAAATTTCATTCATTGAACATTATTTTAGCAAAAACGGTCAGAGGTCTATCTTAATATTTATATATGTTGTGCCATTTTTTGAAAAGTTAAAAGAACATGTCAGTGGAGCTTTAAGGGGCCAAACTATTTCTTACTGTGCAAATAAAAAGAAGAAAGATGCCGAACGGCTAAAATTGTTAACTGATCAGATTCTACAATTAGACAGGGAGTGCTGCCACACTTTTACACAAGAGTCACTTAAGAAATGTATATTACTCCAAACAGAGTTTAATATCTTATATACCCAACAGGCCGAATATTTAATATCCAAATCTAGGTGGGGCTACTATAGCCGTTTACGCATTGGCCAGCCCTCCCCGGCTCTCCCAGCTTCTAACCCGGGTTCGGCGTCTTCGCATTTACCTTTTCCGCCCGGGATCCACCCTTGTTCTGGAACCATGTCCACCGTGGTTCTATCGGGCCCGGCCCTGACGGACCCAGTTTCACATCATGTACTGCTCACATTTGATTTGTTGTTTGCAGCAGGGGCGGGACTCATTCAAACAACCTCAGCGCGAGGGTTGAATTTCATTCATATTTAACTACAGAAACCCCTAAAACAATTGTTAACTGAATTAGTATTTCTGAGTTAAATTTTTGTTAATAACTGATCACAAATCAGCTTATGTTACAACGTAAATAACAACGAAGCGCAGACCCATTTCCGCCTTTCAGCGCGGCTTGAATGTCATTAAAATATAACTAATGTTGTCTAACTGTTGTGCGCAGCCAGGGTTTTAAAATATGACTAATAATCTCTAACTCCTTTGCGTATCTATGTTACATATCCTGAGGAAGCTGCCAATGCTGACACCTTTTAGTTCTTATATATGTTGACTGCAGTCATGCTTTTGTGTGGTTAATTAGTCTGATTGTGATCAGGCTTGTGTGTGTTCAGCCAGGAACACCTGAGAGCCACGCCTATATATACTTCAAGTTGACTGTGCTTGAATGCGGAGTGTTGTGAGCTCAGAGGAGGTTGCTTTTGCTGAGCTGTTTGAGTACTGTATGGTACTGTGTGGGGGTGTTCTCCGCCCACCCCTGTCTTGAAGTCTGATCTTCTGTTTAGAAGGTTCTTGGTGAGTAATTACTAGCTCATGTTTGGTCTTGACTGCTAGATGCACTTAAAGAGTGGCTACTAGCTCATGTTTGGTCTTGACTGCTAGATGCACTTAAAGAGTGGCTACTAGCTCATGTTTGGTCTTGACTGCTAGATGCACTTAAAGTGTGGCTACTAGCTCATGTTTGGTCTTGACTGCTAGTTGCATTTGTGTCAGCTCATTTGTTTGTGGAGTTTGACTGTGCTTGATGCACTTAGGAATGTTTGCTCATCATTTGACTTTTGTTGTGCTTAGTGCACTGGGTAGCTGAAGGCTGCATTGATGACATTAGGATCCTGCTAATGATAATTGATATCAGGGATGCTGACCTGTGTGGTTAGTTTAAGTTGGTTTAACCAGGAACATTTTTGAGCTTGGAGCTGTTTGGAGCTTTTTGAGCTGTTTGGAGCCTTTTGGAGTTTGGAGCTGTTTGGAGCTTTTTGTTTGTTGGCCTAATGACAGAGTGAGATCAGTAGTCCAGTTATATCGTTTTTCTTTTACCCCTAGGGTTCCCTTTTGGTCAGGTAGTCCGTCTCCAGACAGGCTGCGACGGCCCTGTTTTATGGGTTGGGCCGATGCTGGGGACGTTATATTATTTTTGGCTGACTCACTCTCGTCCACCATTTATTTGCACTTTGTCTAATCTTTGCTTTTTTCCTGACCCTGTGCCAGAAGACGGTGCACTCCGCACCTGGAGGGAGGAGTCGGGGAGTTTTTCAATAAAGCTTTTTAATTTACCTTCTGCCTCCTTGTGTCTTGTGTCCCGTTTATGTGTTCGGCCTGAGCCAGCCGTAACATATATTGGGGGCTCGTCCGGGATCTTGGATCCTTCTTCTCCTTTTGCTCCTTGTCTGGATTTTGGATCCTTCTTCTCCTTTTGCTCCTTGTCTGGATCTTGAATCCTTTTGAGCCCTTGTCTGCATTCTTTTGCTCCTTTTTGAGTCCTTGTATGGATTTTTGAGACATTGTCTGCATTTTTGAGCCCGCGTTTGGATCTTTGAGCTGTTGTGATCCTTGTTGGGTTAATTAATTAAACCTGCAGGTTGTTTGACTCGTAGGCGGGTCCAGTGCTGTGTGTAGGTGGTGCGTTCACGTACTGCTGGGACATTAGTATTTACACAGTTCGTTTCCTGTGTTTATCATGGAGGACTTCGATTTACACAGTTTTGTGGAACGACCTACAGTAGAGGTTTTGGCTAGCTGTACTAAAGAGCAACTTTTGTGTATAGCGGATTATTATGAGTTGACGTTAGATAAACGTTCTAAAAGAGACACTGTGGAAAGCGAGTTAGCTGCCGAGTTAAAGCAACGCGGTTTTTTTTCAGCTGTGACGTCACCGAAAGTCCCAGATCGCTCTCCGTACAATTTTCAGGAACAACTACGTTTAAAAGAGATTGAACGAGACTTAGTACTTGAGCAACAGAAACGTGAACATGAGCTTGAGCAACAGAAACGGGAACATGAGAAGGAAATAACGTTACAGAAAATCATGTTAGAACAACGCCGAATGGAGATTGAGGTTGAACAACGGAAAATAGAGTTAGAAACGCAAATACGTATGAAAGAGCTGGAACGTGGATCTGCTCCGTTTCCTGTTCGAGAATTTGACGTGAGTAGAAATGTTTCTTTAGTACCTCCGTTCAATGAAAAAGACGTTGATAAGTATTTTATCATGTTTGAAAGAGCAGCAAGTACTTTGAAGTGGCCAGAAACTGTTTGGCCCATATTGTTACAGAGCGTGTTAAAAGGAAAAGCACAAGATGCCTATGCATCTCTTTCTGCACTTGATAGTGGTGTCTATGCTAACGTGAAAGAAGCAATCCTGCGTGCATATGAGCTAGTTCCGGAAGCATACCGGCAGAAGTTTAGAAAATGTAAGAAAGTAGATAATCAGTCTTATGCTGATTATGTCAGGGAAAAGGAACTACTTTTTGATCGCTGGTGTACTGCGAGTGCAGTGACTGATTTTGACCAGCTGAAGCAGCTAATATTGTTGGAAGATTTCAAATTAAATTTACCAGACCGAGTAACCACGTATTTAAATGAACATAAAGTGTCTGACGTTTCTAAAGCTGCAATCTTAGTGGATGAGTACATGCTGACGCATAAAATACACTTTGAACGTTCAAGCTTTGATAAAACTCGAAGCCCTAGTCATGTTAAGACCAGTTTTGATTCCTCTCAACCTTTTAGATACAGATCCAATGGTAATGGTAAATTTAGAGGGCCTGTTGTTCCTCACAGAGACCGTGATGTAACTGCAGAACGACGTGAAAGTGATGTGAAAGAACCAGTAAGATGTTACTACTGCAAACAGGAAGGGCATGTAACTAGAACCTGTCCTAAGTTACATAGAAAAGAACCAAAACCTGTAGCTGCAGTTAAAAGGCTAGATCAGTCATTTTCATCTGCGACAGAAACCTGTGAACGTGATGGATTCAAACCTTTTATAATGGAAGGGTTTATATCTACATCTCCATCAGGAAGGATGATACCTGTTAAAATACTCAGAGACACAGCCGCTTCACAGTCATTCATTTTGGACAATATTTTACCTCGAGATGAAGTTATTGAGATGGAAGCTGGAGTTCCCATTTGTGGTTTTAACATGCAGGAAGTTAATGTTCCTTTATGTAGGATCGTGGTTCAGTCAGAGTTGTGTTCAGGAGACGCTGTGGTAGGACTGCGTCCAAACTTTCCTATAAAAGGCATCTCCATGATTATGGGTAACGACTTGGCTGGAGGTCGTGTTTTAGTCACTCCAGAGGTGACTCCTGTTCCAGTGTTGTCCCCTAAATTAGATAACTTAGCTCGCACATTTCCTAATGTTTTCACCTCTTGTGCAGTTACTCGTGCAGCTCTTAAACGACAACAGGAGGAGGAGAAAGCTGAAGAAGTTGAGCTGAGTGACAGTTTTTTCAGTTCTGAAACTGACCAGACCCCAGTGAGCTCTGAGGAGAACACTTTAGAGGGAGTAAGACTCTCATGGTCTAGGGAACAGTTGATTAATCTTCAGAAGAGCGATGTTAGTTTAACATCATGTTTTATTGATACAGAACCTGACAAACCTGACACACTGAGTAATGGTTACTACTTTAATGATGGCATTTTGATGCGTAAATGGACTCCTTTGACAGCCTCTCCTAATGAAGAGTGGCGTAGTGTAGAACAGATTGTTCTTCCTACTCTGTATCGTCCAGAAGTTTTACGTTTGGCACACGACAGTCCCTTAGCAGGTCACCTCGGTATCAGAAAAACATACGACCGTGTGTTGCATCATTTTTTTTGGCCAGGTTTAAAAAAGGATACCGTACTTCATTGCAAATCATGCCATTTTTGTCAGATAGCTGGAAAACCGAACCAGACAGTCCCACCTGCTCCTCTTTTTCCTATCCCGGCTATTGCTGAGCCTTTTGAGAGAGTTATAGTGGATTGTGTAGGACCACTCCCCAGAACAAAGGCTGGAAACAAGTACTTAGTTACTGTGATGTGTGCCTCCACTCGTTTCCCAGAAGTTTTTCCTGTAAGAAAAATAACAACCCCAGTGGTGGTAAAGGTGTTAACCAGGTTTTTCTCGTTGTTTGGGTTACCACGGGTGGTGCAGACTGACCAAGGCAGCAATTTCATGTCAAGAGTGTTTTCACAGGTCATGAAACAATTAAACATCCAGCATACCTGTTCAGCTGCGTACCATCCAGAAAGCCAGGGTGCCCTTGAACGATTCCATCAAACATTAAAAACCATGCTACGTACATATTGTCTGGAATTCAACAAAGATTGGGATGAGGGAGTGCATCTCCAGATGTTTGCTATACGGGAGGTAGTTCAAGAGAGTTTGGGTTTCAGTCCAGCTGAATTGGTTTTTGCACACGAAGTTCGTGGTCCCTTAAGGCTGTTAAAAGAAAAGTGGGTATGTGAGAAGTCTGACAAGAATTTGTTAGACTATGTAAGTGACTTCCGCTTCAAATTAGTACGTGCTTGTGAAATAGCTAAAACTAACCTACAGATGGCACAAGCTAAAATGAAATCCCTGTTTGATCGAAAAGCTGTAGCACGAGTGTTTCAACAGGGTGACAAAGTGTTAGTTCTACTTCCTATTCCTGGTAGTAGCTTACAGGCCCGTTATAGTGGACCTTATGTCGTTCAGAAGAAGCTAAACGAACGTGACTATTTGGTTTCTACTCCAGAGAGGAGGCGTACTACTCGTCTTTGTCACATCAACATGTTGAAACCATACATTGAGAGGGTTAGCGTGTTAGCTGTTCCCCTCTGTGATGACCCAAGAGTAGCCGAAGATGTAGAGCCCCAAAAGGAGCTCTCCAGTGCTGACCAGGAGGTGGACAGTTCCCCTTCTGCAATTCTTGAAGGCAAGCTCTTAAATTCGCATTATCTCCAGAACCTACCGTTGTTGTTCTCCCACCTAGATGATAATAAAAGGGATGAACTAAGACAATTGATATTTGCTAATGAGTGTTTATTCTCTGATGTCCCTTCTAGAACGGATATCATAAAACATGATATC
>JBBPBX010017700.1:33453-46510 GCA_038048925.1 Garcialebias charrua | reverse complement strand
GGTAGTTGATGTTGGTATAGAGGCAAAGTGGCATATGCAGTAAGGCACATAAGGCACATTGGGCATCCTTAAATAAGGCTAGTCAGAGAATACTGTATATGTATCAGCAGTAGTGTAGATATAAAAGTAGTGTAAATGTAAACAGTAGTAATAAATGTAAACAGTAGTAATAAATGTAAACAGTATTAATAAATGTAAACAGTGAATGTAAACAGTAGTATGACTATAGGCAGTAATGTAATACAAACATTAGTGCAAATATGAGAAGTAGTGCAAACTGAATGAGCACATGACCGAGAGTTTAGTGAATAACCCGTTTGATGACACAGAGTCCAGTGTTAAAAACTTTGTGTTGAGTGGTAATGTGTGAGAAAGTTTTTTGTGTTAAGGCAGTTCAAATGGGAGGGGAGGCAGAGCAGGCAGAGTGTTTAGCATTCTGACTGCCTGATGAACAGAGCTGTCTCTCAGTCTGCTGGTTCGAGCCTGGAGACTCCTCAGTCTCCTCCCTGATGGCAGCAGTCTAAAGCGGCTGTGTAGTGGGTGTGTGGGATCACCTGCCATGCAGTGGGCTTTCCGAGTGAGGCGTTTGCTGTGTAAGTCCTGCAGTGAGGGCAAGGAGGTGCCGACGATCTTCTCAGCTGCTCTCACGATGCGCTGGAGGCTCTTGCGGCAGGATGCAGTACATGCACCAAACCACACAGTGATGCAGCTGGTCAGGACACTTTCTATGGCACCCCTGTAGAAGGTGCACATGATGGGGGTTGAAGCTCCAGCCCTTTTCAGCTTGCGGAGAAAGTAGAGACGCTGGTGAGCCTTCTTGGCCAGTGATGCAGTGTTCCTGCTCCAGGACAGGTCCTCTGAGACGTGCACTCCCAGGAACTTGGTGCTGTCTACTCTCTCCACTGCGGTGCTGTTGATGGTCAGAGGGGCATGTTGGGCATCCCTCTTCCTGAAGTCCACAACAATCTCCTTTGTCTTCTCCACGTTGAGAGTGAGATTGTTGTGTCCGCACCACAAGGCCAGGCGGCTCACCTCGTTCCTGTAGTCCGTCTCATCGTTGTTGCTGATGAGACCCACCACTGTTGTGTCGTCCGCAAACTTGATGAAGTGGTTGGAGCTGTATGATGGTGTGCAGTCGTGTGTTAGCAGGGTGAATAGAAGGGGGCTCAGCAGATTAGCTTCATGAAATGTTTGAGATAAAATTGGATGTTTTATAGACGTAAATGTGTTGCGGTTAGCTTAGTTGATTTGTCCTTGTACGTTTGAGCAAATAGCTCATGAACCACACAGCAGATTTTTTTTCAAACTTACAGAAAGTAATCACTAGATGTACATTTACAAACTGTTAGCTGTTGGAGTTATTTGAGATAAAATTTGATGTTTTATAGATGTAAATGTGTCGCAGTTAGCTTCGTTGTTTTTCCTTGTATTTTTTCAAAGCGAAAAAATTTAAATCCAGCAGATTTGACCATTACGTGAATTTATTAAGGAACAGTTAAGCTAAGACACATGTTTGCTATAATTTTCAGCAGACAAATAATTGTTTTTACCATGTTAATCTTGTGAAAAGTCCTTCCGTGCATGCTTCTGTGGTCGTCATTTTCAGCAGGGCAAATGACGCGCTGACGCGTTGCGTAGCGGTGCCGCATAATAGATGCGACTTATATAAAGGTGCGACCTGTTTATGGATTTTTCCAATTTATTGACAATACTGTAATTGGACAAAGCGACTTATATAAACGTGCGACCTATTGTCCAGAAAATACTGTACCCGTTTACGGTAAATACAAAGCTATAAGCTAACACAACAACAAAGCTAAAACGTCGAATTTTAGCTCAAATGTCTCATAAAGCTAACAGTTTGTAAATATCCATCTAGTGATTACTTTCTGTAAGTTTGATCAAAATCTGTCCTGTAGTTCATGAGTTATTTAGATAAATTGTACCCGTTTACGGTAAATACGGAGCTATAAGCTAACACATCTACGTTGCTAAAACATCGAATTTTAGCTCTAAACATCTCCTACAGCTAACAGTTTGTAAATGTCCACCCAGTAATTACTTTCTGTAAGTTTCAACAAAATCTGTCCTGTGGTTTAGTAGTTCATACCTCCAGAGCAGGAGACCGGGCTGCGACAGAGTCCGTCCGACCAGAGGAGGCTGCCGTCGGACACATGATGTGGGAACGGTCGTGTACCCTAGCAGACAAAAGTGGTACTGCACCATTTTTGTCAAAATGAAAAACGGTCATATCTGAGCCAAAAATGTGGCTAAAAATATGGGGGAAAATCCATAAACATGTCGTACTGCTCAATAAGTCGCAGGGCATGCAAATTAGGCAAAAAGGTGTGACTTATAGACCGGAAAACACGGTACAGATTTTTTATTTTTTTTTATTTTTACAAATTAAGATAAGATGGCAAAAAAAGTAGCGAAAAAACATCTTGATTATAAGGCAATATGTAAAGCTAAAAACAGAAACATGCCCACATTGGTTTTTGCCAGGAACTGAACAGATGTTTAATGCCGCTTAGAGAGGTCAAAGTCGAGAGCTCCAGATATTTTTGCAAGATATTCCAGGAAACAGGAGCGGAGTAGTTCAGTTCCCACTGAGGGAACACTGCCCTGAGAGCGCACGCTGTAGCTGCAATATAATTGTGAAATAACTTTGTTATTTTTTTACTTTCATAGTGCAATATCTATATTGCATTATTTTTATGTATGTTTTTAAGCGTGTTTGTACTGAAAAAGGAGTGGCTCTCAACCTCATTGTACATGTGTTTAATGACAATAAAGGCATTCCATTCCATTCTTCCGCTGCACAATATATTCCCCACTGAAATCACATTAAAAAGTGGGTCAGTTATTGTTTTCTAGTTAATATTTAAGTTATTATGTTGCCTCCAAAGTGTCTATTAGAAGAAAATCAGAGTTTAATCCAACAGAAAGCTCCATACTGTGTGAAGCAAAATGTAAATTTGGAAATGTGCAGCACCAGTAAACTTCCATCTTGCTTATAATTGAATGATAATTGGAATACTAACAAGTGAATGAAGTCTGTTTTTTTCCTTCACTTTTATAATATGGGCTTCTGTTGCCTTACAGATAATTAAAACCATCATTCCAAGAGGATGTTTTTTTAAAGTACATCGTTGAGAGGATTTTTAGATAACCGCGTCACATTAGGGTTTAAAAATTATCCATTCAATGAGATAAAGCCCCCTGATATTTATCCCAGTTGAAGGCAAAAGGACAATAATGTTGTCTGTATCTGTGTGTGTCTGTTAGCAAAATATCTCTTGAACCACTTCTGAATCGTGAATCATGAAATTTGCAAAAGAGAAAAAATTGGATGGACATCTACAGTGAATTAATGTTTGAGATAGATCTGATTCAAGATGGTCACCACAATTAAGGGACTGTAACAAACACAAAATGTCTATAATTTTGTAATTCTTTCAAGTGTTGAGCTAAAATCTGGTGTTCTATTTCATCCCTCCTGACTGCCAGAGGGCGGTGCTGAAAGCACGGAATATTCCCTTCGCGCATGCGCTGTTCGAGTTATTATATAGAATAGAATAGAATAGAATATATCTTTATTGGCATTGTCGATTGTACCGGGGTACAAAACATTGCAATTGGCGCACGCACCATTCTAAGAGGGACGTACGCACGAAAGCCGCAGCAGAAATTAATCTGCGCCGCCAAACAATCAGATATGGAAAAAAGGGAAGGTTACAGAAGGATAATCATTGGTATTCAAAAAAGAATCTATCACATTTTGTCTTAGGACATTCTATGATAAAGTCAAAAAACTCTACCAGCTCAAGCACAAAGATAAGACAAAGCACATGTTGCATTTTGGTGGCGGAGCAGGGAGATAAGTCTGTGAGCAATCGCCAGATAGAGCACAGTTCTGCAGATGGGCTCAGCCGCTCATCTGAGTGCACACAGAGAGCTCTCGGGGGGGGGGGGGGAGCGACAGTTTTTCCAACAGCTTCAGACTCCAGGAGAGGTTTGCAGTCAGCCTTTGTTCAAGGTTGCTTGGGGTGTCCCGATTAGATTAGTTGCTTTATTTATTTTTCAGGGCAGGCTACAGTGTACTCTGACTGTTAGCCTTGAGTCCAGGTGCCGTCTGAGTCCAATTTCATCCGAATTATGTGAGCTTTCATTCGACCCGAGCTTACAGGTCTCCCTCTTCTCCCTGATGTAGCCCGCTCTGCTGTAAACGAGTCCCAAAACACACCACAGGTCTGCGGTCGTCCACGACCGTTCCCATCGTGCGATTCAGCTCGAACAACAGCTGGTTGATATCAACGATGTCACACAGGTGTGACCGGATAAGCAATCAAGAGGCTACATAGCCTAGCGTTATCCTTTAATTCAGTCCTTTTTTATTCTCGCGGGTGTTCGATCCAAGGCTACAGGCCTTTGGATTTTCTTTCTCACCGTCGCTGGAGGCCCGCCTGTCTGTTGGCCAGAGCAGTGTGTTCACCCTCCATGGACCGCGACGGTTTCACCTTTACTAAGGTATTTCATTGGGCTACGGTGGCTTCACCTCTCTCACAAACCACAGTGTTGCTGAAGTGATTCAACACTGGTGAGTAAATTTTACTTATTTGCGGCCCCGCCGCTCGTGGCGGCTCCGTCCGCCTAGGAGGAGACTACCGTTTGGGTCACGTAAGTAGTCTTTATTTTGCCTTGACTGCGGTTTTTGTTGCCATTGTTGTGGCTCTGTCCACTTTAGGAGGCTATTTCCACGTGAGGTCAACACGTGGGTAAGTATTTACTCTAATTTATTGTGTAGCCAGCTGTGTTCTGGTGTTGTTTACTTTGAGAAGGCGAGCGTTTGCGCACCTTCCAAAAACTATTCATCAATGCTTCTGCCGAAGTTTTGATGGGCTGGATCTTGGATTTTTTAAGTAACAGGACACAGAGAGTAAGGGTGAATAATTGTCTCTCTGAATCTAAGTCCTCTTCCACCGGGTCACCCCAGGGATGTGTACTGTCACCCCTGCTTTTTATTCTATACACCAACATGTGTCGGAGCAGACATGAGAGCAGGTACATTATAAAGTATGCAGATGATTCTGTTATTGTCAGTCTGCTTAAAGGAAATGAAAGTAGCCATGGGCAGGTGACTGATGATTTTGTTCAATGGTGCGAGGACTCTTTCCTCAAACTAAACACAGATAAGACAAAAGACATGATCATTGATTTTAGGAAGAAACCTCACCAGCACGGAGTCACTTTAATTAAAGGTCAAGCAATTGAGACAGTGCAGTCTTACAAATATCTCGGGACAATCATAGACGATAAATTAAACTTTGAAACCAATTTTGACAAGGTGTGCAAAAAGGCCCACCAGCGCCTTTATTGTCTAAGGAAACTCAACCATTTTAATATTGACCGAACCATAATGACCATGTTTTATCGTGCTTTTATTGAATCTGTTTTATCCTTTTCCTTGGTTTCATGGTTTGGTCACACTACACTGAGAGGAAAGAATTCCCTTCAGCAGATTGTTAAGCTGTCATCTAAACTGACCGGAGGAACCCAAACCTCAGTAACATCCATGTATGTTAGTCAGGTACAGAGGATAGCTTCTTCTGTTTTAAAAGATGTCCTTCATCCCCTGTATGGAGAGTTTCAGCTTCTTCCCTCTGGTCGGAGGTTTTTAGTCCCGAAATGTAGGACAACACGTTTTAAAAATAGCTTTGTTCCCACTGCTGTTACTGAAATGAACAAACGGAATAACGTTGAAGCTTTTAGTGGTTAAATGTTTTTATTTTTCATTTTACATATGATTTGGGGAGCCTTAACACTGTTATGTGCAACATTATCTGTTTATAGTTTCTTTTAAGTGTTTTTACTAAATGTTTTTACTGTTTTTATTTGTGTGTGCGCATGGATGGATGTATGCTTTGTACCACTGCAAACCACATTTACCCTTGGGTATAAATAAAGTAACCTGAACCTGAACCTGAACCTGTTTATTGTGTAGCCAGCTGTGTTCTGGTCTTGTTTACGTTAAGAAGGCGAGCGTTCGCGCACCTTCCAAAAACTATTCATAAATGCTTCTACCGAAGTTTGTTTTGTAGCCAGCTGTTTTTCTGGCCTTGTTTACTATAAGAAGGCGAGCGTTCGTGCACCTTCCAAAAACTATTCATAAACGCTTCTACCGAAGTTTATTATGTAGCCAGCTGTGTTCTGGTCTTGTTCACTTTCAGAAGGCGAGCGTTTGCGCATCTTCCAAAAACTATTCACAAGCGCTTCTACCGAAGTTTATTGTGTAGCCAGCTGTGTTTCTGGTCTTGTTTACTTTTAGAAGGCGAGCGTTTGCGCACCTTCCAAAAATTATTCATAAACGCTTCTACCGAAGTTTATTATGTAGCCAGCTATGTTTTGGCCTAGTTCACTTTAAGAAGGCGAGTGTCCGCGCACCTTCCAAGAACTACAGTATTCATAAACGCTTCTACCGAAGTTTATTATGTAGCCAGCTGTGTTTCTGGCCTTGGTTTACTTTAGGATGGCGGGCGTTCGCACACCTTCCATACACTATTCATAAACGCTTCTACCGAAGTTTATTATGTAGCCAGCTATGTTCTGGTCTTGTTTACTTTGGGAAGGCGAGCGTTGGCGCACCTTCCATAAACTATTCACTTTCACCAACCTCATACACGGTTGGGCTGAACTAGCGGTGCTAGTCTGAGTTTTGGCCTTGTCTTTGATTGGAGAAGGTTAGCGTTTCTCGCACCCTCTCCCAATTCACTTTCACCAACCTCATACACGGTAGGGCAGAGCTAGCGGTGCTAGTCTGAGTTTTGGCCTTGTTTTTTAATTGGTGAAGGCCAGCATTCCTCGCATCCTCTCCCAATTCACTTTCGCCAACCTCGTAAGCGGTTGGGATGAACTAGCGGTGCTAGTCTGAGTTTTGGCCTTGTTTTTTACTTGGTGAAGGTCAGCGTTTCTCGCACCCTCTCCCAATTCACTTTCGCCAACCTCGTAAGCGGTTGGGCTGAACTAGCAGTGCTAGTCTGAGTTTTGGCCTTGTTTTTTAATTGGTGAAGGCTAGCATTCCTCGCACCCTCTCCCAATTCACTTTTGGCCTACCTCATGAGCGGTTCGGCTGAACTGGTGGTGCTAGTCTGAGGCCCTGTTTACACGGACACTGTGTGGGGGAAACGGATGTTTTGGGTATGTTAATTAGGTGAAAAGTTTTGCGTTGACACGGTCGAATTCTGTGGATACGTCTCTCTCTCCCCCCACCCCCGTCCTCATGATTTCACTGTAGTTACCATGCTGGGCCATTAGATGGCGCTGTGATTTTTGGAACCTTCACTACTGCGCATGCGTGCTGCCTGAGGTAAACAGAGGCAGCCTGCCTCGTCTGTTTTCCTCTCTGGCTAAAATCAGCTAACTACAAGTTGTTGTCAACAAGTTAACAATAAGTTAAAGCTGGATTTTGGATAAGAGTCGACAGATTTGACACCAAGCGGGACTCTCCATCTAACACGCTGTACACCAGACGCTGAGCGGACTGTGGACCAGAACCGGACTTTACTCCGTGATAAACAGCTGACTTACAGCAGGTAAATCAACGTTCTTAATATAATGTTTGCTTGTGTTTACTTTGATCACACAACAACTGAGTTTTTATTTATTTATTTATTTCTGCCAGGTGGAGAAGCTGTCGTTCCAACAAACAGGCAGACGGTTCGGCGGTTCTGATGGGTCCAGATGAACACACAGCAAGAGTCCAGTTCATTAACGTAGTTACAGTTCGGTTCACGTGTTTTAATAGTGTGTTCAGTTTAATTCTCAGTGTTTGTGTTGTAAACTTTGTGGTGCTGAATAAATAAATAAATAAAAAATAAACCTGGTGTCTTCATTTTCACAGCACGTTACGCACTGTTTAAAAAATGTAACGAGTCCAGATAGATACTGTAGTTCAGATAAATTTACATCTCCCACGCCAACATAAATACTGTTTATTATTGTTAAACTGTTATATTTTGCAACGTGACACGTGAAATGTCAGACTGTCCGCGCATGCGGGCTGCGCGCATGTGGTTGACACAAAAGCTCCACGGGAGATGTTTACATTATCAGCGGGGGGTCAGCGAAAAACTTCCACCTTGAGAGCAGGGTCAGAAAAGTATCGGAGTCAAAGAGGGGGGCCAGCAGCGTCGTGTAGGCGATAAGCAAAGTCGCAAAGAGAAAGTAGCGGTTACACTCAAAATACGCGCCGTGTAAACTGGCCCTGAGTTTTGGCCTTGTTTTTTAATTGGTGAAGGCTAGCGTTTCTCGCACCCTCTCCCAATTCTGTTTTGCCAATCTCCTAAGCAGTTGGGCTGCACTAGTGGTGCTAGTCCTGAGTCTTGGCCTTGTTTTTTAATTGGTGAAGGCTAGCGTTTCTTGCACCCTCTCCCAATTTACTTCTGTTGGTGAAAGCTAGCGTTCGCGCACCCTCTCCCAATTCACTTCTGTTGGTGAAGGCTAGCGTTCGCGCACCCTCTCCCAATTCATTTTTCACCGAACTTGTTCTCTATTGGTAAAGGCTGGCATTCGCGCACCCTCTCCCAAATTCGGCCTGTCCATCTTACGTCTTGCGTGTAGCTGGTGGTGCCAGCTTCTCTGCTAAGCTACAGTTTTTCTCTTGAATAAACTGCCTACAGTAGGGAGCATGGACGGTTCTCACTGTTGCATAGATTGTG
Organism: Garcialebias charrua; assembly: GCA_038048925.1. NCBI lineage: Eukaryota > Metazoa > Chordata > Actinopteri > Cyprinodontiformes > Rivulidae > Garcialebias > Garcialebias charrua. The sequence continues at coordinate 37,793 of JBBPBX010017700.1, read as the reverse complement.
AGTCCGTGTTCCAGGCGTATGATAGTCACAACCTGTGTCCTGCCTGCCTGGGACATGACCATCTGCTGGAGGCCCTGTCGGAGAACCCCTGCATGAACTGCAGCTTCATGTCTCATTCTGTAAGAGCGGCTCGGCTGGCCCGGTTTTGCCTCGAGCTCAGCAGTGACCTCAAACCCTCTGGACGGGAAGCTCCACCCGGGCGCTCAAAGCGCCGGACTGAGGCAGCCGTCTCCGTGGCCCCTCTTGGGAGGAGGCGAGCCAAGTCTGATCAGGGTCTTTCCACAGGAGTGTAGCGTCTGTCCGCAGAATTAAGCCCCCAGTATAGCTCTGCGTTGGGCCGAACGCCGCTGCACACCGTGTGAGCGCCGTGGCACAAGCCTTTGAACGCGGGCATGAACGCGCCAAGCTCAAATTTTACGACCGCCTACGCGCGCGCGTTGTCTCACAATAAACTGCCCGGCGCCGGACTGTTTTGTATGAGACACAAATGTATTAAATTCTCCTTCTTCATCGCTGATCTGGACTTTTCTTCTGTTTTTTTGCCAAAAGTCAAGTGATCGCTTGAAGCGGTCACCATTCGCTTCCTCCTCCGATGAAGAGGAATGAATGAATTTGTCACGAGCGAACCAAATGTCCAACGTGGATGCGACAGGTTCTAAATATTTCCTAGTGGGCTGTGGGCTGCAGGAACAGCGCTCCCTGTTTTTATTTTATTTTTTAGAACTTTTTATTAACATATAAACACAAAATACCGTTGCTTAGCCCGTGCCTTTTCTTTCACCATTCGACCTGTCAATCAATTCAGTAGGCGTGTCAGCAAATGACCAATCAGCGACCTCAATTTGTCCCGTAGGTAAACGCTCTGCCCTGCTGCTGCTCAAATTATGTCAAGAATTTTGAGCTTCACGCTGGAGCCTCACGCTGAGCTATACTATGAACTGCCTGCGCATAGCACGCGCGCGTCGAGCGGCGTGCTGCCCAACGCACAGCTATACTGGAGCCTTTAGCGGAAATCAAGTCCTTTTTTCCAGGCAAAACAACTGGGTGTTGAACCAATGAAAGCAACTGGACTCCCCTCCCCACAATGCCTGAGCTGACTGTGGAGGTAGATGTGTTTTCCTTGGCTGCCTCTGCCTCTCATTTTGTAGGGGACGAGCAGGAACAGTCAGTGACTGGTTTCTTTTCTCCGTCTCGGTGTGCAGTTAGTGGATCAGGTAACGGCTTCATGCAGGACATCATGCGTCTTTGACTGAGCCATGTCATGGATCCCTCTGTGATCTACCGGTGGTACCGGGAGATTTGTTTGGTCCGGCTGCCTTTGAAGCGTTCGAACGGACCGTCCAAGCACTGCAGACAGGGCGGCAGCTTTTGACCCTTAGCAGGGCGATGCCCCTTCCACCTCCGAGGCGCCCGTCGGCTGTTTCCAGATTTTGGCCGCCTCAGGGTCCTTGCCCTCGTGTAGATCAGCAGGGGCCCAACAGGACCTTTTGTGAGCCCGAGCACTAGACCAGGAGCTTCCATCCTCCTGGCCAAGGGTGCAATCGAGACAGTGAACCCTCTGTGACAACCCAGAGGCTGTTCCTCAACTTACTTCCTTGTATCAGTCACTCAGGTAGTACCCTTCGGCCTGCTGTCTCTTCGCCCCTCACAGAGGTGGCTTAACAACTTTTTGCCTGGATGCCAGGCTACACAGGCATCGCAAACTCGCAATGACATAGTCATGTCTTCATGTCCTGACTCCATGGAAGGACGTATATTATTTGTCCACTCCGGAAGTGGTCAAGACAGATGCCAGCTCCATTGGATGGGGCGCTGTATGGCAACACAAATGTCCTCGTTTGGTCGGTCAACACCTCTGTTGTCCACCACATCAACCACTAAGGGGGCACCAGGTCAGCATAGCTTATCTGTGCGTCCAGGGTGCTCTTGGACTGGGCCTCCACTTGTCTGTCCATCTTCCGGGTGTCGTACTTACCAGGGCGACACAGTCAGGTCGCAGACTTTCTCTCCCGCCAGGGGTCTGCTTTGAGAGAGTGGTCCCTCCACAGCGACGTAGTTTGGATGATCTGGGACCGTTTTAGTCAAGCGGATTTGGACCTGTTTGCAACAGAGGAGTCAATCCAGTGTCCCCTATGGTACTCCCACACGGGGACGTCTGGTGCACTGGGCCGGGATGCGCTGGCTCACCCTTGACCAAGGGTCCTTCTTTATGCCGTTCCACCCCTTTCTCTGATTTGGCCAACCCTTCAGAGAGTCCTAACGGAGGGCCACAGACTGCTATTGGTGGCCCCATATTGGCCAGCACGACCATGGTTCCCGCTATTGCTAAGTTTATGTCAGGATGTTCCGTGGCGTCTTCCGACCAGGAGGGACTTGCTGTCTCAGCTGGGGGAGTTGCTATGGCACCCCAATTCTCAACGTCTTCAGCTATGGGTGTGGCCACTGCAGGGCCAGGACAACAGCTGACTAGAGTTTCGAGCCCTGTCGGACGTATCATCTTGGGCGTCAGGGCGCCTTCTACTCATCAGCAATACGAAAACAGGTGGCGTCTGTTTTCACAGTGGTGTTCTGATCACAATGAGGATCCAGTTTCCTTTGCAGTACCCACCATTCTGGAGTTTCTCCAGTCTCTCCTTGGTAAGGGTCGCTCTCCTTCTACGCTTAAGGTCTATGTAGCAGAGATATCAGTGAATCAGGCCGACATCAATGACCGTACAGTGGGAGGTCATAATCTAGTCTCTATTTCTACGAGGTACCCGTAGTTTTCACCCGCCGAAAGTTACTCGAGCGCCAAGTTGGGACCTACCCTTAGTTCTCGAAGCTCTGTGCCACCCTCCGTTCATGTCCTTGAAGCAAGTAGACCTGAAGTGGCTTTCATGCAAGATGGCCTTTCTGCTGGCTATGGCCTTAGCAAAGAGAGTTGCTGAGTTGCACGCTTTCTCAGTCAGCCCCTCATGTCTCAGGTGGGGCCCTGAGGGCTCTGGTGATACCTTGTGGCCAATTATTGCTTTTGTACCTAAGGTCTTATCCCACTCTAACCGTAACCAACCGTTAAGGCTGGCACATTTTCAACCTACGCCTGACGAGGGGTCTGGATTGCTATGCCCAGTGAGGGCACTGGAGGAGTATGTTGCAGCTACTGCTGCTATACGACACTCAGACCAGCTGTTTGTGTGTTACGGGGCCCTAGATTGGGCTACCCTCTTTCCAAGCAACGCCTCTTCCACTGGATCGTGGACGTCATCTGCCACGCCTACTCAGCAGGGCACCATCCCCTGCCAGTCGGCGTGAAGGCACATTCTACCAGGAGCGTTTCCGCTTCCTGGGCTGCCCTGAGAGGGGTCTCACTGGAAGCAATATGTGCTGCTGCATCATGGGCTTCCCCAAGCACGTTCACCAGATTCTACAGGGTTAACGTGGTCACCCCTCATCCCCTGGGCCAGGTTCTTCTGCAAGGGTCCCCTGGGCTTCCTCAGTGAGGTATGTGCTCAGGATTCCTTGTGACATCGTTGATATTAGTCATTCCGTGCTTTCAGCACCGCCCTCTGGCGGTCAGGAGGGATGAAATAGAACAAAAGTTATGAATGTAACTACGGTTCTATGAATCCCGGATGACCGCCAGAGCTTCTCTGTCACTCAGAATCCTTGCTTTACGCGAGAAGATTCTGTAGGACTGAATTAACGGATAACGCTATAGGCTATGTTGATTGCTTATCCGGTCACACCTGTGTGACATCGTTGATATAATTACTTGAACAGTGCATGCGCGAAAGGAATATTCCGTGCTTTCAGCACCGCACTCTGGCGGTCATCCGGGATTCATAGAACCGCAGTTACATTTGTAACTTTCATTTTAGTAGCTGAGAGTTATCTTTAAGCACTAACGGATCACACAAGATTACATTTATTTATTTATTTGCCTTTCATTATTGGAGTCAACTGCCTGTATCTGTAATCTCGTTCTTCTGGTCACTACCCAGAGTTCATGGCCTTAAGAGAGGGTAGGAACGTAGACCGACCAGTAAACAGAGAGCTTTGCCTTACAGCTCAGCTCCCTCTTCACCACAGTGAACCAGCACAGAGTCCACAATACTGCAGACACTACACCAATCCATCCATCCATCCATCCATCTTCTTCCGCTTATCCGGGGTCGGGTCGCGGGGGTAGCAGCCTAAGTAGGGAGGCCCAGACTTCCCTCTCCCCAGCCACTTGGAGCAGCTCCTCCGGGGGAATCCCAAGGCGTTCCCAGGCCAGCCGAGAAACATAGTCCCTCCAGCGCGTCCTGGGTCTTCCTCTGGGTCTCCTCCCGGTGGGACATGCCCGGAACACCTCACCAGGG
>JBBPBX010017700.1:19893-30763 GCA_038048925.1 Garcialebias charrua | reverse complement strand
ATGGTATAATCTTAATTTACATTCGGGAGATGCGTACCTGAGGCACTTCAGACACACAAGCCGTTTTCGCATTGACCGGCCCTCTATGGCCCGGGACGCCCCGCCCCGCCAACCCGGGTTCAGCGTGTTCGCATTTTCCTTTTTTTCCCCGGCTCCACCCTCGTTTTGGAACCATCTTGGGCAGCACGGTGGCACAACTGGTAGAGCTGCTGCCTCTCAGCGAGAAGGTTGCCGGTTCAAATCCCGGTCCGGGGCCTTTCTGGGTGGAGTTTGCATGTTCTCCCCGTGCATGCGTGGGTTTCCTCCGGGTACTCCGGTTTCCTCCCACAGACCAAAAAACATGCTTGTTAGGCTGATTGGTGACTCTAAATTGACCCTAGGTGTGAGTGTGAGAGTGGATGGTTGTTTGGTGTGAGTGAGACAGGTCCCTCTTGTAAATGAGTCCCCGTGACTCAACGAGGCTAGCCTGTATAAATAATAAAGGTTGAATGAATGAATTAATCTCCACCGTGGTTCTATCGGGCCGAGCTCCCCCGGCCGAGTTTGATGTCATGTACTGCTCAAATTTCATTTGTTGTTTGCAGCAGGGGCTGGACTCGTTCTAACAACAACCTCAGTACCGTAGGGCTGTATTTCATTCAAATGTAACTACAGAAACCCCTAAAACAATTGTTAGCTGAATTAGTTTTTCTGAGTTAAATTTTTGTTAATAACTGATCACAAATCAGCTTATGTTACAACGTAAATAACAACGAAGCGCGCACCCATTTCCGCCTTTCAGCGCGACTTGAATGTCATTAAAATATAACTAATATTGTCTAACTGTTGCGCGCAGCCAGGGTTTAAAAATATAACTAATAATCTCTAACTCCTTTGCGTAGCTAGAATGTTAAGAGCGGTGATTCCTTCATAAGCAACGTGAACTCCCAAAAAAAACAATCCGCCGCCGTGGCTTAGGGCGTTAATGCTCTTGTATCTTGACCAGACGAAGCGGGTTCGCGTCCCACCTGGGACAAGGTTTTTTTTACGTTTGTCTTTTATTGGAGTAAATAAAAAGGAGTTTGTTTGGTAAAATGCTTAACAAAACTCCTTTTTATTTACTCCAATAAAAGACAAACGTAAAAAAAATTTGTCCCAGGTGGGACGCGAACCCGCTTCGTCTGGTCAAGATACAAGAGCACTAACGCCATAAGCCACGGCGGCGGATTATTCTTTTTGGGAGTTCACGTTGCTTATGAAGGAATCACCGCTCTTAACATTCTAGCTACGCAAAGGAGTTAGAGATTATTAGTTATATTTTTAAACCCTGGCTGCGCGCAACAGTTAGACAATATTAGTTATATTTTAATGACATTCAAGTCGCGCTGAAAGGCGGAAATGGGTGCGCGCTTCGTGGTTATTTACGTTGTGACATAAGCTGATTTGTGATCAGTTATTAACAAAAATTAAACTCAGAAACACTAATATATATATATCCAGCTAACAAATAATTTTTAGCGGAGTCTCCTCTCTTAAAACACGAACACTCCACCCACGTGAAGAGAGCACCCCACCCACTTCCAGAGAACTGCCCACCCACTTCAAGGCGGCTCTGCGGCAAATGCGTAATGAACGCGGGTGACCCAGAGCTGGCTCTGGGCCACCCAGGGACGAGCTGGACTGGGGAGGGCCGGTCAATGCGAAAACGGCTACAGAGAGCAGGAAGAAGGAAGATGGGGGTGGTGGAGGAGCCATAAAAGCTGCTGCCACCTCTAGCAGAGCAAGGGAGGAAAAAAAATGGTGCATTATAAAGTTCAGTGCATTTTCTTTATTAGTTGACCAGCAATTCTGCTACATCCAGGCCGGGCGTAGTGGTAATGGCAGTCGTCTCCCGATCGGAAAGTTGGCGGTTCGACTCCCGGGACCCGCACCATGTGTTGTTGTGTCCTTGGGCAAGACACTTAACCCTGAGTTGCTCCCGGTAGGACTGGAAAGCACCTTGCATGGTAGTCTGCCGCCACCGGTTTATGAATGTGTGTAGCATTCAATATATGTGTAGCACTTTGAGATTTTCAGTAATGAAAAGTGCGTTATAAATTGAATTAATTATTATTATTATTATTATCCAATATGGCAGCTGCTCCAACGTACCGCCGCAATAGGCCAGCCCACTCAATGAGCTGTCCACTAAAACAGCCTCACCAGTTCTCTGTTGTGAATGCCCTGGCAGATGACAATAGCCAATCAGTAATGGAGAAAGGTCAGGGGAGCATTGAACCAATAATGATGAATGATTGTTTGAAATGTGTTTAATAAGTTAACTCAAAAACCGTTGATCTGACTCCAAATCCGCCCAAATTATCCCCACCCGCTCAGAGCAATTTTTACTTGCAAAATCAGAATGAAAATCGCCCAATTTGGCAATACGTACTGAACTCTGCGAGTGTTCTGTAAACCTGATACCTCACAAGACAAGCCCCTTAACTTTTAACCAATCAGAGGGCTTCTCAAAGTCCTTCAGAGCCGATAATACAATAACCCTTTTGTTAGAAAGGGTGACACCATGCTGACACAAACAAAATAGGTTTCTTTAAATCAGAACTTCCAACTGGGTGTTAACTTCCTTTATTGTCTTGGCAAGCAGTTTCTGTTGACAAAGCAAAGTAAAACTCTTTTGATCAAGAACTCTTTTGGGAGACACAAAGTCTAAACTAATCATCATATAGTGAATACCTCAGAGTGGTCCAAGAGGGGTTGGGGGTAGAAAGAATTGCTTCCTGTGTGAAAACAGAATGCCAGTATCTGTCACATCGCAGAAAAGGAGGGGTGTAGGAGACGCGGTGTCAGTGAGAGGACATTGGTCTTTGAGGACGGATGTAAGGATGGAGGCTACAACCTCTTCTCGCTGGGTGCATATGTTGGACTCTGCAGATAATGGAGCCTTATGTTTTATCCCTGGTTGTGGATCCTTCAACCCACTGTCTTCTGGATGGGCTGCCTTACCCCCCTCCGCAGGTTCTACCCCTTATTTAGCCATCTTGGATTAACTTCCCCCTTACCTCCTGTGGTTTGTTGTAAACTTTCAAAAGGTTATCTTCTGCGCTCAGATGAGATCATTTTAATAACCGTAGCTAAGGTTTGTACTGGTCATGGCAAAAACTCCTTCCAGTTCACTACAAAAAGACTTGAAGTTGAAGGAGTCGTCTGTTTGAATGTGTTGAAGGCCATCCTTAAATTATTTGCAAATGTGGCTCTGTTTGTAAATGTGTTAACTGATATTGACAGTTGTTAGTTTTATTAGTGTGTTTTAGTCTCTGTTTTTTTTTCTTCTTCTTGTACTGTATTTCTGCCGAGATGTATTTTAATAGTGCTTTGATACCAGTGGTTTTATTATGCCGGGTACCCACCAAACGCGTTTCGGGCAGCGGAAGCTGCCGCTTTACATTGAAAGTCTATGCGGAGACGCGTCGAGGCGCGGCGAATCGTGAAGCGGCGCGTTTTGAGCGTTTCAAGCAGTGCGGCAGCGCGTGGTAGTTCTTTTCAGCTTACGCGACGCGTCCGAAGCAGCCGACGCGCCGAGCAGCCAACGTTCAAATATTTGAACTTTGGCTGCTCGACGCGTCGCAGCAACCAATCGGGAGAGACTCTGCTATGTGATGACGCAACGACGACGGGACTTTTTTTGGACTTTTTAAACTTACCCCAACGAGCCTCCATGAAGAAACCAGCCTCCGGTAAGAAACTTGGCATTTTTACAGTTGCCGCTGTCGCTCGAGCGTACGCTCACCCCAAACATAAAAAAACTTTTTAATCTCAACAAAGACTTTCAGAGCTGCAGTTCGGCTCGTAGAAAACCCACTCAAGTAGTAACGAGGCTCACGTACAGCTGATTTCGTCTGCCTGGTGTACAAGAAAAAAACGGAAAAGGAGCCAGACGCTCCTCCCACTGCGCGTCATCAGACGCGTCTTCAGTGTGAACAGATTCTGGTGACAAGCAGCCAAAAGGGTGCGTCAAGAGCGTTTTTGATGCTCAAGACGCGTTTGGTGGGTACCTGGCATTAGTTATTGTCTATGTGCTGCTGCCATTCTTGGTCAGGTTTCTCTTGAAAAAGAGATTTTTAATCTCAGTGTTTAAATAAAGGTGTAAATAAATAATTTTCCATAAGTACAAACGATTAGCGGATGCATTTACAGTTTCATGCATACAGTACTGTATGTCCATCGTACGGTCATACATTCTAATTGTATTTTTTTATGGTGAATTATTGTATTTAATTTAAATATGTCAGAAAGAGAATAACAAGAGATGTCAGTACGTGCTGTAACAACTTTAGTTTATAGGTTTACTGTAGTTTTTAATTTATGCGGTGACGGGACGCACTGTCCTCTCTTCTTTAAATCATCCTGCAGGAGCTGCCGCCGCCGAGCCACTTCCTGTCAGGGAGATCGGTCCAAATCTGTTCGTTCCAACACACAGCTGGCTTACCAAAATAGGAATCGTTCAATCTTAAGCCTGGAGTTTCATCTTTCAGCCTTCATCTGTGTGGAGCTTAAATCAAATAAAGAAACCTCTAACTTTGTTTGGTTTTGAACACTCAAACGGCTGCTGCGTGTTGTGAATCTTTATTTGTGTTTTGTAGTACTGTAAACATCCATTCAGGGGATCTGGTTCCATCACACGCGTTGCAGCAGGCGGCTTGTCTTTTTCTGGTCAGCGCCCAGAATAGACCCTACCCTTTGCTTCGGAGCTCCTTATCAAGTGGCACTGCAGCCATTTTTTTCTTTGCCTAACCTATAGTAAGCGTCGATAAAGGCCAAGCTGTGGCAGGAATTCTGCTTTGCTTTGCACTTTTACAAGTCTGTATATCTGAAACCTTGAAGTAAACATGATCAAAACAGACATTTTAACAACCATTTGAAAGACCTCAGAGGTTCAGGAGCTGCTGATCAGCTGATCCTCCCCAGGGGGACCACCTTTATTTAGACAGGTTAATTTCATTGAGCCTCGGGGACTCATTTACAAGCGAGACCTGATTTTAACAAAGAGTGACAACAACAGTGGACAACAAAGACAACAGACAATCATAAAGGATGCATACAAATGTAGTTTTCAAAAATGTGGACAGTGTGTGTGTTAACACAACACCAAGATGGAAAGACCTCAGCAATGACCTCAAAGAAGCAGCTGCTGCTGTCCATCAATCTTTGTACAGTCAAAGGTCATTTAGAGTCCATCGTTCTGCAGAGAGAAAGATTATTCACTTTCAGACAGTTGATTCACCCTGAAGGTCAGACCGTGCAGTGCCTCTGTAGATCAAAGGGTTCTAGAGTCAAAGCTTGTTTGGACTGAACCGTGGGCCACAAAACACCAAATCTGAGGTCTTGAGATGAGCTCCAGAAATGTTATTATTACTAACAGAGTATTTTTGGTGCAAACAAAATCATCCGATGGTTGATGATGTTAGTTTGGATGTTTTTGCTCATTTGGCGTTTTAACAATGTTTCCACTCCAACCAAAGACCACTTCAGGTCAGACTCTAGTCATTTTAGAGCATGACACAAACCGGATCAGATTCATCAGAGGGGCAGATATAATAAGATTTCATCTTCTTTCTGCTCCCTTCATTTTATCCTACTTGTATTCTTGTATCTGATGAAACTGTCTTGTATTGTTCTTTTAAAATGAATGAATAAACATCAAATCAAATCAAATCATGTCTTAAGCTCCAAGAACTAAAAGATGGACTTTATTCTTCTTACAGTTCTAAACACGTGTTTACACATTTGGTTCATCTTTCAAAATGTTAAGTGTTGGTTGTATTGTTTGAAAATGCAGAAAGAAAATGACAAGGAGCACAAAGTGAGGCTGGCCATCGGAAACGGTGTCAGGGCGGAAATATGGAAAGAGTTTCTCAGTCGCTTTGGGAACATCCGGGTTCTGGAGTTTTATGCCTCCACGGAGGGAAACATCGGCTTTCTGAACTACACGGGAAAAATTGGAGCAGTTGGACGAGTCCACTTTTTTCACACGGTAAGCGTGATATCATCCACATACTTTTAAATATTTGAATGGTTTGAATATTTATCCACATACTTTTGGTCGTCTGACCCAGTCCGTCCAGAAGTATAACCTTAGGACAAGGCTCTGCAACCAGTGGCTCATACAGTATGTGGCTCTTTGGTCCTTCTGCAGCGGCTCTTTGTAGCTTTGACCAAAAATACAGAAATTATAAATATTTCTGTTCATAAAATAGTTTCTGCAGTTTTTAATCAATAATAATAATGCATTTTATTTGGTAGCGCCTTTCAAAACACCCAAGGACACTTCACGGCATTAAAAACACAATAAAAACAATATAAAATAACTACCGGTATATAAAAAAGAAAAAAAATTCTGTTCAGTTTTCTGTAAATACCAGTACGTGAATAGATTTCTCAGACAAAATGAAACAGCCTGTCGTTTCTTTATATTCACATTAAGAAATTATTAAAGTATTAACTTTATTACAAATATAAGGACTTATTCGGCTCCATAGTTCAGTGTTACATTTTATCAAAGGGGGTGGGAACCAAAAGTTTTTTTGCTTCTAAAGAAATACTTTTCTTTGTCTTATCATGTAAAAACACCAAGATGTCAACATTTTATTAAAAATCTTTAATTACTTGATGCAACTTGTTTCATTTATAGAACACTGGATGAGTGATGTTGGCTTTATTTTACACTTTGAGTACATTTTGAGGTTCTGGAGCAAAAATGGCTTCTTGGACCGTAAACGTTGCCATTTTCTCAGCAGCTGAGAGTTTAAAGAGCAATCCTTGGGAATAATCTCGGGATGCAAGTTTTTTTTGTTTTTTTTTGTTAAAGTTTTAATGAACAGAATCCTTCTCAAGAAAAATGTCCGTTTTGTCGGGATTTTAACAACCAAACAGTTGTATGGGTGAGCGTCTCTTTGGTTTTGATTGTTTTGGACCCGCTGTGGTCCCTGTAAATATGAGCTGTCAATCAAAGGACACGAGTATGAGCGGAGACATGGCACCTTGTAAACACGGAGCTCTGTGAAGTTTTATGGATTCAGTTGTTGCTCTGACACTGTTAAATAATTATTCCTATCAGAAGACATGGTGGGTACTGTTAGACTGCTTTCCTAAATACAGTAGTTGAGTCAAACGTTCATTGTTTTAGTTTTAGTTAAAATCTGTTGATGTTCAAGACTTCATCTGGGCTGAACTAACAGAAGTACCAGCAGTGGTGCAGTGTCCAATCCTGGTCCTGGAGGGCCACCATCCTGCATGTTTTATGTTTCCCTGCTCCTCAGCAGGTCTTGAAGTTCTGCAGAATCCTGTTAATCCACATCAGGTGTGTGGAAGCAGAGAAACGTGCAGGAGAGTGGCCCTCCAGGACCAGGACTGAGGACCACCATGTGCCACAGATGGAGGACTTCAGGTATCTTCGTGTTTTATTGATGGCAGGACAAAGATGAATCAACAGATCACTGCCTCATCCTCAGTAATGAGGGTGTTGCTTTGGTTAGTTGTAGTGAATAAAGAGTTGAGTCTGAAAGACAAAGCTTTGGATTTACTGGTCCATCTATGTTCCAACCCTGACGTGTGGTCATGAGGTTTGGATCAGGACCAGAAGAACCAGATCTTGGATCCAAGCAGCAGAAATGAACTTCCTTGCTCTCATCTGGGGGGAGCTCAGATTCGAGCCGCTGCTCCTCCTAATCGAAAGGAGTCAGCTGGGGAGGTTCATCTGATCTGGATGCCTCCCTTTAGAGGTTTTCTGGGCTGTTCCACTGGGAAGAGACCCTGGGGCAGACCCAGAACCTTTTGGAGCGATTATGTATCCTCTCTGGTCTGGGGACAACTTGGAGGTCTGGGTTTCTCTCCTGGACCTCCACAACTCGACCCCCAATAAGCAGTAGAAGGTGGAGATGGAGGACTAACACAAGTTTTATTAAACTTTCATGCATCACCATGAAGATCTTAGATGAGAGAACTGACTCACATTTAGATTTAAAGGTCCAATCCGGGTCCAGGTTTAAAGGTGAAGGTCCAGGTTTAAAGGTGCAGTGTTTATTATGACTCTTTGTGTTTTGGACACTAATGACTGTCTTCTACGTTGCTCTTGCAGAAGTTCTTCCCGTACACGCTGATAAAATACGACACGGAGCGCGACGAGCCGGTGCGAGGCTCTAACGGTCTCTGCATCGAATCATCCAGAGGTGACAAATGATCTCAGCTCGCTCGGACGGACACTTCCTCTTTAATATATATTTTATTACAGTTTCAGGCTAAACAGGGCTGTTTTTGTAGGTGAAACGGGGCTGCTGGTGTCAAAAATCACAGAAATCGCTCCGTTTGAAGGCTACGCCCAAAACCAGGAACAAACGGAGAGGAAAAAACTTCGAAACGTCCTGAAGACAGGAGATGTTTACTTCAACACCGGAGACCTGATGAGAATCGATAAGGACAACTTCATTTATTTTCAGGACCGAGTCGGGGACACCTTCAGGTCCTGGACTTCTCGTTTACCTGTCAATCTACTTACTTCAGCTGACTTTGTGCTAATTTAGCTGTTCATTCATCAAAACTTGAAAGCTGTGACTTATACTTTTCCAAATATTTAATTTTATTTATAAATATGTTCTCATAGAAATAAATGTTGTTCTCGTCAGTTCTTTCAAAAACTCTTCTTTTTTAAAAAATCTCTTTCAGTCTATATGCTGCTTTTAGTTTTTAGCTACTTTTCTAGTACCGTACTTTTAGCTTTTAGCTATACTTTTTTGCTAATTCCATCTTCTAGCTAGAGTTTTCTCATTTTAGCTAGCTTTTTCTACCTTTGCTTTTGTTTGTGTTTCACTACTTTTAGCTATTATTTTGCTACGTTTAATAATAATAATAATAATGAATTCAATTTATAACGCACTTTTCATTAATGAAAATCTCAAAGTGCTAGTGCTAGTGTTTAGCATTTAGCTAGCAATTTTGCTACATTTAACTTCTTGCTAGCCTTTTCCCTACTTTTAGCTTTACCCTTTCCTTTTTATACTTTTAGCTTCTATCAAGAGTTCTGCGGGTTTTTTCTGCTTTTTGGTTTCAGGCTGAAGCCAAAAATGCAGCTGAAACTTTCAGCTGCATTTTTGCTACTTTCAGTTAGCATTTTGCTACTTTGAGCTCTTAGCTAGGAGTTTGCTATTTTTAGCTTTTGTACAGACTTTCTACTTTTAACTACCCATTTTTAACTTTCAGCTAAGCTCTTTTACTATATAGCTAGCCTTTTTCTGTTTTCAGCTAGCATTTTGTTACTTTTACTTTTTTTAGCTAGCCCTTTGCTACTATCAGCTAGCATTTGGCTACTTTTAACATTTTCCTAACCCTACTGTATTTTTAGCATGTATCTAGACTTTTTGATTCTTTTAGCTAGTCTTTTTGTATTTTAAGCTAGCCTTTTAATCCTCATTCACAGACAGTGTCATGATTGCCCACCTCTCTTGGACTATATGAAGCTCCATGTGACGTAAAACTGTTTGAACCGACAGGTGGAAAGGTGAGAACGTGGCAACGACGGAGGTTTCCGACATCCTCTCCATCAGCGACTATCTGCAGGATGCTAATGTTTACGGAGTCCAGGTTTCAGGTGACCAACAATTTTTTTAATTTCAAAACTCAGAAAAATCAGAATGTTCAACAGGAATTATTTTTAATTGCAGAGATTAAGATTACAGTACCGGTACATTTCCTGCAAAACATGTCAACCCTGAGTGCTGAATGTTTAAGTGAAAACATGAAGCTAAAATTACCAAAACCATGTTTAAAAGGCTCACTTTAGCTAAGTCATAGCTTAAGGCTGAATTTAGCTAAATAGTAGCTAAAGACTCAAGTTAGATAAACCATAGCCAAAGGCCTAAATGTACTAAGCAGTTACTAAAAGTTTGTCAGCTAAACAAGAGTTGAAATCTAAAATTAGTTAAATAGTGGCTACAGGCTTATACTAGCAAAACAGTAAGTAAAAAGATTAAATTATCAAAGTCATAGCTAAATGGCTCAAATTAGCTGAACAGTAGCTAAAGACTCAATCTGATACCTGAATGCTGACAGCATTCACACAATCTTTCTGTATTTTTGTCCTGTCACGGAGTAAAAATGGAGAATTGGAAATCCCCTCCATCTCTCCATTCGTGCATGTTGTGAGCACGATAACTTGAAAATAAGTGAAATACTGACGTCCATTCTTATCTACGTGAAGAAAGGTTCCTTTCAAAAATTGGGTTGCTAAGTCAAAATCCAAGATTGCCACCACCATAACCTCTATCATTTTTAGTAAACTATGCTTTCTCGTATTTTTTTTATTGCTTAAATGTATAGTTTCCTCAAAGGATTGGGGTGGCTGAAGATTAATCAAAGGTGGTCAAGGCCACCAGTGGCCACCCCCTTGCTCCTCCACTGTACCTGGTGGTGGATAAAACGTCTCCTCCTCTCACCTGGATCCGTCACTCTGCTTTGCCTCGGACAAGAAATAAAACCTTCCCTCTGTTCTTCACAGTGTAATTCCTGCCCACCTTAATATCTTGCATCAAAAACATTTAGATTTACTTTCATTATCTGTTCAATGCCTGTTCAGAAAAACACATCTCTAAAATTAAAAACATTCACTCTTCAAACCCCACAGAGACGAGGTACATCAGTGTACTTTGTTCATTTGACTCAACTTTGTTGTGAATTGGCGCTATATTCAGAGATTGTTTATTGTCATTTCACATGAATAAATTGAATTGAATTAGTTTCAAATAATGTACAGGTAGTCCCCGATTTACGAGCGAGTTCCGTTACAACGAGGCGCTCGTAAACCGGAAATCTCGTAATTTGGAACGGCCGCCACGCTTCTCGT
>JBBPBX010017700.1:7260-19022 GCA_038048925.1 Garcialebias charrua | reverse complement strand
TCGTTCAACAAGTTGTTCCTGGTTGTTCTCAGAGATGTAGCTTTTTATGACATATTTTGTGCAAGCATTAAAAATATTTCCTTTTTAAGTTCATATTCTGACATAACCATGCAGGAAGTGGCCTTCTGCGAAGTTTATATTTTGTACCAAACCTTGTACATTTTAGTGACATTACTAAGAAAATAAAGAGTCTTATTTGTGAAAGTAAACGCTTTTTTATTTGTTTCTCCTGTGATTTTACTCATCATTGTTCTAGCATTAAGCCTTATTTTCCAAAGTTGAACCACAAGATGGAGCCAGAGAAGAACACAGACAGACTCGAGGTTCAAATCAGAAAGATTTGAGTGGAAGTTCAATTTTTAAAGAGTTATTTACATTTATTTTATTGCAGGTGTACCTTAAAGGTGAAGAAGAGATGGAATTTGTATAAAAACCTTTTAAGCGTTAATTCTGACAAAAAAGACACTCGACCCATCACTGAAAAATAATGTTAAACCTAAATATTCAAATAGATTTTTTTTTTTACTCCAACGTCCTTAAATGTGGTAAATTTTATCACAGCTTTACTTTGTAATGTGGCATGAAACTGGTGATTTCAGCCTCTTTGTGGGAGCTCAAGCACACCTATATTTTTACTCGGCACCCCTGAATAATATACAGCAAACCCCCTACTTACGTACGAGTTTGGGACATAAGAACTGTTCGCAGCTCGATTCTGCCGTAGCTAGGGGGTGAAAATAGCGTCCCGTTCGTAGGTCCTTATTCCGTTCGTAGGCCGCGGAAATACCGCTAACGAGCGCCGCGCACACATTTAAGCATGTACAGTAGTGTACTGTAATGTTAAACATTGCTATTCACATTTACAGAATAAATAAAAATATAATTTCTTACTTTGAGATGGTCAAAGCCGACATCTTAGGTTGCCATGCGTTGATTGTTGTCGGGCCGAGCAGCGCGGCGGCCGGCGAGCTAACCACGGCAGCTGCTCAAGGCCTGTGTTAGCTTCTGCTAGCCAGGCCATGAGCTGGTGTTGGAGCGGCGGTGCGGCGCGATCGGCGATCAATCTGCAGCTGCTGCTCCAGCCTGAGACGTCCACAGAGCGATTCCAGCTAGTAATTAATCCATATGATGCGATCCTGGTCACCAGTCTTCAAAGGCCGGCTCCCGGCAGCTAACCTAAAATGGCGTCCGGTGTTCTACATTAATTTGTGACCGGAGACCCCCGTGACTGAACCTAAAATGGCGTCCGGTGTTCTACATTAATTTGTGACCGTGTAAACTGAAGACCTACTTCTTGCTGCCCAAGATTGCGCAATCATGACAAAAATGATCAGAAATGATCATTTTTATCATAATTATTATTTATAAAGCCTTTAAAACAACCACAGCTGCAACAAAGTGATGTACACATAAAATTAAGAACATTTAAACACAAAAACAAACAAAAAATACAGTAATTTCATATTTTTATTAAATATGATACGCTCGTAGGTCCGGGCCGCCGTAGGTCGATGGAGTCGTAGGTAGGGGGTCACCTGTATATGTTTCCATGGCGAAATTGGTCTCTGCATTTAACCCACCCACCACCAGGTGGTGCAGTTGGCGGCTATTGAGGGCACCTGGGGGGCATTTTGGGGATAGGGTGTGTTGCCCAGAGACACCACGAGGTATGCGGTGACTGGGGATCGAACCTGGGACTTTCTGTCCTGAGCCAGCCGCCCTGCCTCTACACCATCTCGGCCCCCATGAAACCATCATTACATTTTTAATAATAATAATAATAATAATGTCATATTTTTGTCATCTGTGTATGTTTCCATACAAGATGAAATTTGACTCTGCATTTAACCCAATCACCACCAGGTGGCAGCGGGCAGCTATAGAAAGCGCGCCGGGGAGCAGTTGGGATGAGATGTGCTGCTCAAACACACCACAAGTTATGCCGTGACTGGGGTTTGAACCTGGGTCCTCTTTTGTAAGGAAGCTTCTCAAACCAAAATATTGAATAAATATGGAGTAAATTATGACAGTCTTAAACAAGCCAGAAAAATCTTTTTTTTTCACGAGTCCTCAGCGCCACATGTCAATCAATCCAGTAAGCCTGTCAGCAACTGACCTATCGGCAACCGCAATTGGTCCCTTAAGTAAATGCCCCTTACTTGCAGGAGCTCCGGGGGATGGGTGGGCGGGGTATTAGGATGTGTGAGAGAAGTGGGGCATGCTCTATTCACGCAAGGAGAGCTGTTGGTCAGGCTACATCTTGTTGCCATGCTCTCTAAAATATTATAGAATCAAGTGTTTACTTATGTAGGTAAACATAGAAAAGACACCAGAATGCAGGAAATGGCATACTTTATTCAAAATGTTATGGGGGAGGAAGACCCAGCACCACCGGTGTGTCTCCCCCCCAAAAATTACAAATGCTTCTGACTCCAACAACTACTGCAATGTTCAAGCCAAGAGCCGTTGTCAGCATTGGGGGCTAAGCACCCCCTAAAGGTCAGATTCTAGAATCTTCCCTGGCATGAACCATGAACTCAGCAGTTCCTGACATGATTTTTTTACTATGCATAAAATTGCTCAAAATATACAGTATATCTTTTATCATTCAACTATGTTCGTTTTTGCAAACAAAATGATAAATCAATTTAATTTTGCTTTAAAAGTGATTTTAAACTTCGCACCGTGTTTAATCACGGGAAATCCGATTAAACGCGAATGCAACATCTGTGACGTAAAATCGGGCAGAGGGCTCTGGTCTCTTTAATAGCGGACAATTTAAAACCCTACGAATTTAGAAATCTATGTGAAGATTTTAGCTATTTGTCTTCAGTTTGGGAAGCAGAAAATAGTTTGGGTGATGGAACAAGAAACAGCAGGATCTAATTTACGGTAGGTCTGATGCCGTATGAGACTTACCTTCATGTGGAGCGAGGCGGGGGGGCTCCGAGGGGTGCAGCTTTGTTTGTTTAGTCCAGTCTTGACTAAGTATTTCATCTTTTGGGAAAGTGAAAAGGCTCACTTGTTCACTGATATTAGAACACCCAAATGTGAAACAACGTAAACGGCATTTTTCAAGTAAAAAAAAAAAAACACCGCGATCTCCAGACACACGCAGACTGCCTCTGCCCGATTTTACGTCACAGATGTTGCATTCGCGTGTAATCGGATTTCCCGTGAATAAACACGGCGCGAAGATTAAAATCACTTTTAAAGCAAAATTAAATTGATTTATCATTTTGTTTGCAAAAACGAACATAGTTGAATGATAAAAGATACTGTATATATTTAGAGCAATTTTATGCATAGTAAAAAAATCTTGTCAGTGAGGCTTTAAAGAAACACGTCACCTGCAACTTTGCATGCAAAACGTTTCAACAAAGATGTGATGTGATCTGTTAGCTCTCAGAGTTTGTGTTGGTGTGTTGGTGTTGACTCTCAGCTACTACCACATGACATGTTAGCTCAATATTTATAAATCTGACTGACTTATGGATATTTCTGTGTTCAACACGTTAAGAAATTGTAAAACTGAGAAATTGTTCCATTTAATCTGGTCACTGGCTTTGTCCTTGTTGGATTGTGAGGGGTTGATGCCTCACTCCAGTGGGCACCGTGTGAGAAGCAGAGTAAAAAGAATGAATGCCAGGAGTACTAATGCACCCCAACGCCATCAGAGAGGCAGGCTGTGTACTTGTGAGCAGATATCGGAATGGTAAAAAAATGGTAAAATAGGCAAAATGGTCAAAAAATAAATAAATGCAAACATTGTGATTCTGAGTTCACTGTTGGTCCTGGTGACCCAGAAGAGGACTGAGGGGGTCTGATTTTTACCAGATTTAAAGACATTGGAGTAAAAAAAAAAAATTGAATATTTAGGTTTAACATTATTTTTCAGTGATGGGTCGGGTGTCATTTTTGTCAGAATTAATGCTTCAAATGGTATTAGTTCAGAGGATGTGGCGTCTGTGATTTCCAAACAGAACTTCAGATTTGGACCCGTCTGACCACAGAACAGTTCTGGACTTCACTTCAGTCCGTTTAAAATGACCTCTGGTCCAGAGAAGAGAAGGGAAAGTGAGTAAATGTAAATGTTCACAGTTGTGAAATGTTATGTAACTATGTTTTTAACTTCAGCTTAGTTTATTAATAAAAATAAAACCAAATTAAATGTTTGTTTGCAACCACAAAAACTTTGGGCTTGCTCAGCAAATGCAGCCATTGAGATGTTCTGGAATTAAAGATACAAAAAGTTATTCCTTCATTTAAAAGTACCGGTATGTGGGACACTAGGTGTTCAGGGCTGCAGAAAACTTTGGACCGGCTCTCATTTAGAAAACAAACAAAAAAAAGCTTTTGAGATGTTGTGTAACTGAATGTAGTTAGTCATTCATTCAGAGATGACAAGGGTCAGACAAAACTAGACTGGGGGGGTTATGTTTTCTTCACAGCAGAAATCGGACCCCCTCAGTCCTCTTCTGGGTCACCAGGACCAACAGTGAACTCAGAATCACAATGTTTGCATTTATTTTTTTGACGATTTTGCCTATTTTACCACTTTTGATTTATTGGAGAAATCCTTATTTTCTGGAAGATTTGAAATACGTAATCAGAGAAATTCAGATTAGGCGAGAACATGGCAAAATCCTGAAGAATTTCTTTAGTCTTGTGGACTGTTTTCTGGACCAAGTGAAGAAGCAACCCCAGAAGACCTTCCTGGTGTTTGAGGACAGCTCTTACACCTACAGCCAGGCGGACAGAGAGAGCAACAAAGTGGCCGGAGCTCTGCAGACGCATGCGCACCTGAAGGAGGGGGACACGGTGGCCCTGTTCCTGGGAAACGAGCCCCAGTTCGTGTGGGTCTGGCTCGGACTGGCCAAACTGGGCTGTGTGGCGTCTCTGCTGAACACCAACATCGGATCCAAGTCTTTGCTCCACTGCTTCTCCTGCTGCGAAGCCAAAGTCCTCATCACTGGAGCCGGTAAGCTGGACCAGATCATTTAGACTTATCACTTAATTAAAAATGTCTGTGCTTTACTTTCTTTAGCTAAGTTTCGATATTGTCATGAGACTGTAGTCAGTGGTTTTCCTCCTATAAAATTCTCATGTTTGGTTTTGACTTTCTCTTATATAATACATATAAGTTTTCTAGAATCAGTGGTCTAAAATTAACATTTTAAAAAGTTAATCTATGTCATAGTTGATAAGAGGTTGGAGCCAAGACTGCAGACTTGTACGAAGAGCTCAAGTCTAAAACAAACATTTATTTAATCAAAGGCAAAACTCTGATACGGAAGCAAAAGTACTTTGAAAAAACTGGGAAAATACTTGGAGAGTTCATGGACACAAGGAGCACAAAGAGACCAGTGACAAAATAAAAATGCTGAGACTAACGAGGGATAGTGTTAGAGAATTTAAACTTTGATCATTTAAAACGTATTACTTTAATGTATTCTGATGAATCATTAACCAGTTTGCTTTCCTAAAAGTCTTTCTGTATAAAACAAAACATCTCTGAAGAACACAACTTGTTGCTTCCTGCACACAGAACAAAAACACTGATTAGGCCAGCTCATGTTTTAATCACAGATGTTTTGACATTACGTTATTGTTTGTTTTGACACTGCCATGTTTTCCATGTGCTATCTGAAACTGTCTTCCTGTTACTCATCATTGTCCTACTTTTGAGAGAATAAAAACCCAGCATGCACTTTCCAATTCGGATTTGATCTCAAACAGTTTTGAAACTTGTTTCAAAGTGTCTTGAGGTGATCTCCCATTTTCAAAGTCTGCTGCTCTGAAAATTAATTCTTGTCTCTCTTCTTGTGTGGTTCATGTTTAAGTTGAAGGTGTTTAAAAATCCTCCATCAGATGGTGGCTACAGCTGTGACATGGGAGCAGGAAGCAAGTGAGGGTGAGCATGGCAGAATGACTGGGGAAAACAAAACTGACAATTAAATAAGGGGAAAAAATGAAGACACGGATGAACACCGGGGAAAACATAAGTAAACTAAACAACAAAATGTTAAATGAACATAATCCTGAAACACAAAGAACTATAAATAAAATCATGGATCCTGCCAGTAACCCCCTTCTAAGGGACATCATCCAATATTTCAAAAACAAAACTACTCTGACTCTGAAGGAAGGAGGGATAAACCAGGACAGAGGGACAAAACAAAACAAGAAAGTTCAATAAACAATACAAAACAGGGTATAAAACCTGAGAGTAAAATGGTTATGCACAGGAAAGTGCAGACAAATTGTCCTAGGCATGTTTAGACAAGAGAAGGAGTTCAGTTGGGCGGCCCTGAGTTCACCCGAGCAATGGTCGACGGCCAAGAAACATCCAAACTGGCATCAGAATTTGAGTGGTTGGCCTGAAAACCTTTTGAATTGTACAAAGTGAGCTGTGGCAGTAAGGTAGTTTGTGCTTCTCGTGGTGGCCATCGTCGAACTCGGTGGTGAACACCTCAGGTTAGGGAGGCTGTCAAGCTGAAGAATGAGTCCTATCAGACCTAGTTGGCTGGTGGGACTACATAGGCAGATGAGGAGCACTGGTGGGCCAAATGGTCCACAGCCTTGGTGGTTGCTGAGGCAAAAGCTCGGATGTGGGAGGAGTTCGGTGAGGCCTTGGATGAAAACTTTCGGTGAGATCCAAGGAGATTCTGGCAAACCATCAGGCGGCTGAGGAGGGAAAAACAGTGCTTTACAAACACTGTTTTGAGTGAAGGTGGGGTGCTGTTGACCTCAACCAGTGATGTTGTCGGGACGTGGAAGGAATACTTCTCTGACTTTCTCAATCGCACTAGTTCCATGGAGGAAGGTGAGTCAGGAGACTTTGGGGTTGGTCTATCCATAACCATGGCTGAGGTTGCCGAGGTAGCTAAAAAGCTCAGAGGCTACAGGGCTCTGGGGGTGGATGAGATTCACCCTGATTTCCTTAAAGGTCCACTGACATCATCTTACAAATTTGCATGAAATTATATAGAAGATATATATACATTTTATCATTCCACTGTGTTCTTTTTGCAAACAAAATGATAAATTAATGAAAATTCCTTCCAAACTGAGTCTAAAATTAAAAACCGCTTTTCTCTCTGAAAATTCCGACTACAAGCGAATGCAACATTTGTGACGTAGGAAGGAGAACGTCTTTAGAACGCCCCATATAAATATTCATGGCGAACAAGAAATAAAACAACAAAATTATCAATCTACGTTAAGATTTGATCTATTTGTCTTTAGTTTTGGAAGCAGGAAGTTAGATGAGCAGAAACAGCAGGTTCTAATTTAGGTCTGCACCCGTATGTCTTTAATAATAATAATAATAATGAATTCAATTTATAACGCACTTTTCATTAATGAAAATCTCAAAGTGCTACAAGGTGCAACAGAATTAAATGTTAATAAAACAAGTAATAAAACAAGTAAAATCAATAACAGTATCAACTAAGATCAAAAGTAGAATCATGAGGAGTATGCTCGGTTGAAAAGAAAGGTCTTCAAGCCGCTCTTATTTGACTCTTACCTGTTCAGGAAACAGGGAGCTCAGTCCGAGGGGAGGCAGCTTTATTTATTCCATTTTTGACGAAGGTCTTACATCTTTTGGGAAAGTGAAAAGGCTCACTTGTTCACTGATGATATTAGAACACCCAAATGCGATACACGGAACCGGCATTTTTTAAGTTTTACCAAAAAAAAGGTGATCTGGCTGAGAATGAATATGCGTTAATGGCAGACAAAGACTGAAGGTCCTGCTTCCTACGTCACAAATGTTGCATTCGCTTGTAGTCTGAATTTTCAGAGAGAAAAGCTGTTTTTAATTTTAGACTCAGTTTGGAAGGAATTTTATCATTTTGTTTGCAAAAACGAACATAGTTGAATGATAAAAAATATATATATATCTTCTATCATTTCATGCAAATTTGTAAGATAATGTCAGTGAACCTTTAAAGCTCTGGATGTTGTGGGGCTGTCTTGGTTGACACACTTTTGTAACATCACGTGGACATTGGGGGCAGTGCCACTAGATTGGCAGACTTGGATGGTGGTTCCCCTCTTCAAAAAGTGGGACCGGAGGGTGTGCTCCAATTATATGGGCGTAACTCTCCTTAGCCTCCCTGGTAAGATCTATTCAGGGGTACTGGAGAAGATCATTTGCCTAACTACATATCCAGGAAGAACAATGCAGGTTCCATCCTGGCCATGGAACATTGGATCAGCTCTTTACCCTCACTAGGATCCTTGAGGGGTCATGGAAGTTTGCCAATCCAGTCTACATGTGTCTTGTGGACATGGAGAAAGCTTTTGACCATGTCCCTCAAGATACACTGTGGGGGGGCCGCCCGTGAGTATGGGATTGGGGGCCCGTTGCTACACGCTGTTTGGTCTTTATACAAGCCATGCAAGAGTTTGGTTCGCATTGCCGGTAATAAGTCGGACCCATTCAGGGTGGGAGTTGGTCTCTGTCAGGGCTGCTCATTGCCATCGATTCTGTTCATAACTTTTTTGGACAGAATTTCTCGATGCAGCCTGTAAGTGGAGGGGTTCTGGTTCTGTGACTCTTTGCAGATGATGTGATACTGTTGGCATCATTGTGCCATAATCTCCAGCTCTCACTGTAGTGGTTCGCAGCCGAGTGTGAAACAACTGGGATGAGAATCATCACCTCCAAATCTGCGGTCATAGTCCTCAGTCAGAAAAGGGTGGATTGCTCTCTTCAGGCCGAGGGTGAGGTTCTGCCTCAAGTGGAAGAGTTCAAGTATCTCAGGATTTTGTTCACGAATGAGGGAAGAATGGAGCGTGAGACTGACAAACAGATTGGTGCAGCATCTGCAGTATTGCGGACTCTGTGCCAGTCCGTTGTGTTGAAGATGGAGCTGAGCTGTAAGGCAAAGCTCTCTGCTTAATGGTTGTTCCACGTTCCTACCCTCATCTATGGCCATGAGCTCTGGGTAGTGACAGAAAGAATGAGACTGCAAATACAGGCGGTTGAAATGAGTTTTGTCTGCAGCGCAGCTGGACTCTCCCTTAGAGATAGGGTGAGAAGTTTAGTCATCTGGGAGAGACTCGAAGTAGAACCGCTGCTCTTCCACATCGATAGGAGCCAGTTGAGGTGGTTTGAGCATCTGGTAAGGATGCTTCTTGGGTGCATCCCTAGGGAGGTGCTTCAGGCAAGTCTGACTGATGAGACCCTGGGGAAGACCCAGGGCACGCTGGAGAGACTTATGTCTCTTGGTTGGCCTAGGAACGCCTTGTGGTGCTCCCAGAAGAGCTGGAAAAGGTGGCTGTGGAAAGAAATGTCTGCGCCTAGGAACGCCTTGTGGTGCTCCCAGAAGAGCTGGAAAAGGTGGCTGTGGAAAGAAATGTCTGCGCCTCCCTGCTCAAGCTACTGCCCCGTGACCCGACTTTGCAACAAGGTGAAGATAATGGATTGATAGATGGATATTTTATAAGTGAATGTGACATTAAGTACATCAAAATAAGTTATCATCCTCAGGCAAATAAATGTGGGGAAGACTTAGAATCCTAAAAGGCTACCTTCAGGCAGCACAAACTATACAACTACACTAAAAGCATGCAGTTATTGAAATGCTTCACAGCTTCATTCCATGGCACAACTCGTCAATCCTCCTTCCAGGTTCTCAGACGAAGACCAGTGAGGACAAAACTGGACATCCTGCCTCCATCAAAAGACATTGGACATTATGACCAGGTTAGAGAAGAGTGGCTCTAGAACAAGCTAAAATTGCACAAAACACAAACAAAAAGAGAGAAGCCAAACTCACCAAAGTCACTTTTGGGGTTGTGGTCCAAGAGAAGAAGCCTTCAATGTGGGAAAAGAAGACCAGTACAATGATCAGTTGTCAGTACAGCAGCAAATGAGAACAAATTAACTCAGTCCAGAGTTAATTTGTTCTCAGTGACATTAAAAGAAAGAATGCAGGACAACTGTCACTTTGCCCAAATGAAACGACAAACCCCCCAGAAAAAATAAAATACAATTTTAAATAGGATTTCACTCTCATAGATGTACACAATGTGTACACAGTTTTGTTCCACCTCATGTACCACATGTGATGAAATGACAATAAAACCTACTTGAACTTGAACTAGATTTTTAAGAACTGTTTAACGCTTTTTAGATTTTTTGACATCAGATTATAGTCTAGGATCTGTTTTAAACTTCATTTTTTTTACACACTTTAGTGTAATTTTTCATTTAATTGTCATTGGTCTGTCCTCCTTAAAGATTTTACAGTCCATTTTCCATTTATTTTTCCTGACAAGCACATAAACAATTACTGTAGGTACTTTTTTCTTTTCTTTTCTGAACTGGTAATTTTTCAAGATTTTCTATCAGAGTTTTTAATTTTATTCTTTCTGTGATCTGTTTTAACAATAGTTTATTGTTTCACACACCAATTGTGTGATTTAATTGTAATTGCTCTTTCCTCCGTAAAGATTTTACAAATTCATTTGCTTTGCTTTTGTGTGTCAGAACTGCGAGAAGCTGTAGAGGAGGTGCTGCCGGCCCTGAGGGAGCAGGGTGTCCGTGTGTTTCTCCTCAGTGAGAGCTGTGATGTGGAGGGCATGGAGAGCCTCTCTGATCACATCCAGCAGGCCTCAGATCAGCCGCTGTCTCCACAGCTGAGGGACAACATGAACTTTAAAACCCCAGCGTTATACATCTACACCTCAGGGACCACAGGTATTGTAGTCAGACTAATCTGACCTTCTTCACCTGCGATCAGTGCTCTGATTTGAATCAGTGCTCTGAATCTGTTTTAAAGATGTACAGTATAAGCACAAACAGCAGTGTTGATTTTTAGGACTCCCCAAGGCAGCTGTTGTTATCCACCAGAAGTTATGGAGGGCATCTCTCATTGTTTCTAATGTTGTTCATTCCAATGATGTCCTTTACCTAAACATGCCGCTGTACCACAGCGCAGGCTTCATGTTGGGACTCTGTGGAGCCATAAAAAGAGGTACTGTAACAGGAAGCAAATAACTGGAGTCTGACTAAAGTCTTGGCATGATCTCATTTGTGAAATCTGTGTCTCTCTCATTCCAGGATGCACTGTTGTTCTGAGGCGCAAGTTCTCTGCTTCCAACTTCTGGAACGACTGCAGGAAGTACAACGTGACTGTCATTCAGTACATAGGAGAGACCATGCGTTACCTGTGCAATGTGCCAAAGGTTGAACACCAGTTAATCTTTATGCAGGACTTACCGTTGTGTAATTATGTGTTTTTGCTACAGTTTAATTATGGTTAGGATTAGGCATAGGCATTTCAAGAGTTGTGAACTAAATAACTATATAAATGCAACTAAAATGTCCTTGAATTGGATTAATATCAAAATAATGGTTAGGATTAGGCATAGGCATTTCAAGAGTTGTGAACTAAATAACTATATAAATGCAACTAAAATGTCCTTGAATTGGATTAATATCAAAATAATGATATACTGTAATTTCTGGACTATTGAGCACAACTGAATATAAGCCGCACCCGCTAAATTTAAAAATAAAATGAAAATTTTACATAAATAGGCTGCACTTGTCTATAAGCTGCGGGTCTTCATGTTGTAACATGGGATATTTACACAGAAAGATTATTATTATTATTATTTTTTTTAATATAATTACGTACCGGTACCATGCACAAATTGAGTAAATGTTTTTTGTCCTGAAAAGTTGATAAAAAAAAAAAAAAGTAGTCTACCAGGAGGTGATGGATGTGATGAATGGACTCTAT
>JBBPBX010017699.1:7276-46511 GCA_038048925.1 Garcialebias charrua | reverse complement strand
TCACGCCTCCCTATAAGTCGCATCTGTCCATATTTGTCTAAGTGGAAAAATCAATTAATATGTCACCTCGCCGTATACGTCACATCTATTATGCATCATCGCTGACGCGTCGTGTTTGTTACGCGTTACCGCTGACAACCCGGAAATGTGGGCCAAACCCATAAATGTGGGCCGGTGTTGTGCAAAAAAAATCTATGGGCTGCCAAATGGCAGCCGTGGGAGCATGCACAGGAGGACTTTAACAAAAACGTAACAAGATTAACACTTAAAAACAATTCTTTGTTTGATCGAAATTATAGTAAAGGTGTGTCCCAGTCTAACTTTTGCTTAATAAATGCACTTTGATGGTCAAATCATCTGTATTTCAAAACCCGATTCGCGGAAGCGGCAGGCTGTAAGGATGGCTCCGTCTGTTGGTCTGTCTCCCTCCTTACACCTTGTGTCTCCCAGGTCTGCAGGTGTTATGATTTTAGTTAATTACGTTGTGTATATTGGTTTGCGCTCGTGTGTGTTTCATTGTCGGGTCATTCGTCTGTTTCCCTAGTGTCGTGTCCTTGTGTCCATAATTCAGCCACAGTTCTACAGCTACAGTCTTGTTTCGTGAGTTCTGCTACGTCAGTCTTTGAGTTTATAGTATTTAAGCCACAGGTCCAGCTACAGTTTCTAGGTTTTGTGATTACTGCCACGTCAGTCTTTTGAGTTCATGTTATTAAAGTGTTTTGATTTTCTAACTCGTGCCTCCGAGTGTCCGCCTGTCTGCACCACTGGGTTCATTCCTCCAACACCACACTGATCATGACACGGGCATGCACAAAGGGAAGAGCCTTCGCATTTCTTTGAAATTAAACAAGAAAAACACCTAAAAACAATTATTTGTTTGCTCAAAATTATAGTAAAGTTGTGTGCCAGTCTAACTTTAACGGTCAAATCAGCTGTATTTCAAAAGTATTAGTTGCCTCAGTGCTCCGGGAGCACGCAAAAGGAGGAAAAAAGGAGGAGCGCTGCTCGTTTCTTTGAAATTTAACAAGAAAACACCTAAAAACAATTATTGTTTGCTCAAAATTATAGCAAAGGTGTGTCTCAGTTGAACTTTTACTTAATAAATGCACTTCAATGGTCAAATTAGCTGCATTTCACCAGGGCGGTGCAGCTGGTTTGACTTGATTCAAGCAGCGAGTAGAACGAAGGTGGTGGTGGGGGGGATAATGGCAAGCTGATTGTGTCATTAATAGCTGGTGAAGATTCTCAGTCATCCCGGACATGGTCAAATTAGCTGCATTTCACCAGGGCGGTGCAGCTGGTTTGACTTGATTCAAGCAGCGAGTAGAACGAAGGTGGTGGTGGGGGGGATAATGGCAAGCTGATTGTGTCATTAATAGCTGGTGAAGATTCTCAGTCATCCCGGACATGGTAAAGTCAAAAAAGTTCCAGATAAAAATTATAAAGTATAATAAAATCCAGTTGTTTTTGTATCGAACTTGTTTGTTTTGACATTATAGCCATGTTTACCGATTACATTATGCAACGGCATGTCTTACTTTTACTATTACTCTGCTGCCATATAGTGGCTGAAAGTGGTACTGTTAAATTATTTTCAATCGGAATGAATGAAATCGGTCTTATCTCAGCCAAAAATTGGTTTATAAATATGAGGGAAAATCCATAAATATGTTGCTCTGGCCTATAAATCGCAGGGCATGCAAATCATGCAAAAAATTGTGACTTATAGGCCAAAATATATGGTAAATTGTCCCTAGGTGTGAGTGAGAAAGTGAAAAGTTGTTTGTCTCATTTGTCTCTGTGTGTCCCTGTGATGGACTGGAGACCTGTCCAGGGTGTTCACTGTCTCTCGCACAGTGACTGCTGGACATGAACATCAGTGACACTCACAATCCGAAAAGGAAGAAACGGATAAAAGATAATGGATGGATGGATGAATAACAGTTATAATATTGATGGGATATTCTTAGAATCTGAAAAACGAGGGACACCGTTGCGAAGTATTCAAGTATCGGCTTGTGTCAGCCAGCTCCTCCTTTATTCCCGAAGAGGAAGCAATCCACTCCATAAGGGGTTGAGGGTGGGGGTTGTTCTTAAACATTTCCCATTTTCTGACACAGGCCTCTCCTTATTATTTTTTCTTCTTCTTTCTAATCACCCCAGAGTCCTGTATGGCCACGTCTGGGAGACCCAGGCTGACTTGATGGGCTGCCAGCTTGAAATTTACAGCAACTAATTGGGTAAAATTGAATGTGGCAGGTTCCTAACAAAGACGACTGGAGGGGGCTTGGAGGGAGGAAAGGGCTGTAAAAATGAGACAGGATAATGAATGTCAGGTGATGTCATCTGACACAAGGAAAAAAAAATGGAATAAATTGTGAAGGAAATAAACCTCTTTGGTTTAAAAACTCTTATGAAAAGAGGGTTATGTAAGGGGCAGGAGGCAAACATGCACAGATGGAAAGGCGGTTTAAAAATTCCTGCAATAATCCACAGAACTTCCGAATGCGTTTATTACTTTCCGTGCGCATGCTTCGCAGCTAAAGGAACCCCTTTATCTTCTCATGCTGTCAGAGCTTTTATTAATACAGTTTTGCATATTAATGCTAGCTTGCAAAATCTCCCACTATTCTGTTTGTTCACACTACTACAATAGGCCGCTGTCCCACGCTGCGCTCTCAACGCTCATGCTTTTTTTTTTTTGTTTGGTAATTGTCAGGTGCTCAACGTGTAATTGTATTATGGAGAAACAGCCTTGGACCAAAAGTAGGCAAGACAAAATGGTGAAACGTAAATAAATAGATGAAGATGCAACAATAGCTTTGGGCTGATCCGTGTAATTAAGTACACAGACTTCTTTTTGCCTCTAGTTTTAAGGAGCACTGGGATTTTTGTACTTTCAGTTTTAAACTTCGCATTAATCCCTCTGAAACTCGGCCGTTCTCTGAGAATATTTATTCAAACCTAAATGTAAACAAGGTTTTGTCATGTGGGGTTGGGTTTTAGGAGATATCCATGAACAAAGACAGTCACATGTGCTCAGCATCATAATCTCTCTCAATGTAGGTGACAGCTGTCAGCGAGTGACAACAAAGATTCAGGAGTACTTATAACCACCATGGACACTAAAAACGCATGAGCACTTTAGGCTTGCTGCATCTTTTTAAGCTTTCGTCATTTATCTAAGATACCATAAGTTGATCTAGTTTGTTAAGCTAAAAAAATGCTGGATCTAATACCCCCCCACCCCACCCCAAGTCAAACTGACGTGACGTTTAATCTGATCCTCTGGGCTGCTTTTTTAAGTCCCACAGCTATTTTCTGTGCAGATGATAAAATGTTATCCCTAGACAAATTGGGACAATATAGTCACTTCATATGTGTATTTTTTTCTTTCTTCTCAGAGACGGATACAAACAACACTTGTCCGGTGTGTATCAGCACGTTGCATACTAAGGCTGCACTTGCCAACCCATATTCATATGTGCATTGTAGCTGATTCCGCAAGTCAACCCAAGTTAGACAAGAGGGATTCCTGACAAAAATACTCATGTTGTACCTCGTTTCCCTCCCTCAGGGAGCATTGGTTATATTCATAGCCTCTAGGTTGACATCTGCAAAGTCCATGCTCAATAAGTAAGTAAATTATAACAAGAAAACATTATTGTCACCCTTCTGGTGTATTATTTTCTCAAATGAAGCTACTGAAATTCTATGATTTGGTCGATTACAGCATTATGTTAATTATGTATAGAGCACATAATAATGTACTACTGTCAAATATTCAAAGGTTTTTTGTGAAAAGAACAAGCTGTTACAATCTTAAGGGTAAAGATGTGTTTGTTAAACCACAGTTCAGAACAAGTTTGAAGGGAAGAACTACAGTAATACAAGGCGTAAGTTTGTGGAATAATTTAAAGTCAGTATTTAAGGAAGCTAAATCAATTTCTGTCTTTAAGAAAATTGTTAAAGTTGAATTGTTAAACAAATATAATTGAATGTAATTGAGTAATCCATATAATTGTTGGTTAAATGAGTTATTTACTTATTTTGTTATTAGAGAGCAATTAG
This sequence comes from Garcialebias charrua, assembly GCA_038048925.1. Lineage (NCBI taxonomy): Eukaryota > Metazoa > Chordata > Actinopteri > Cyprinodontiformes > Rivulidae > Garcialebias > Garcialebias charrua. Next base: position 42,440 of record JBBPBX010017699.1, on the reverse strand, counting down.
TTTGTATTGATAGATAGGAGCAGATTTAATAAGATATTTTCTTCATCTGCTACCTTTTCATTTTACACCTTATATATTTTTTTCTTTTCATTTGTTTGTCATTTGTTGTATCACATTTTGTAAAATGAATACACTTAAAATAAAAAATAAAATAAAAACATCCAACAAAGTTAAGTCAGGTCTTCTGGACGGTTTCTTTAAGTTGAAACGTTTTTTTCTTTCATCCAAAGGACCTCATTAGTCTGAGGAGCCACAACAAACTCAGTTCCAGAGGTAGCGCACACATAATGGGCCAACCAGTTTGATGGTGATGAGTTGGTTTCTGGAGTCTGCCCTCTCCCCTGTCAACTCCTCCGAAGCAGCCATGGCCAAAGTGGTTCAAAACGTCAAAGTTCATGTTACCCATGGGACTGAGTTTGTTGTGTCTCCTTCGACTGATGAAGTCTTTTGGATGAAAGATGAAACGTATCAACATAAAGAAACCTTTTGTTTTCCCAAACAAAATAAAAAAAGCATCCTTGGAAAATGGTGAGGCCCAAAGGATGGGCAAAAAAATTAAGAACAACCATCCTAGTGGTAAAGAAAAACATTCAGTATAACTTATAGTTCACAAAGAGACTGAGACTCGTTGAAGACTTAATTTCCACTCTGTTTCTGTATGCCTGTGTGATAAAGAATGCTGTCAGGGATCGAGAAACACAGGTGGCTAGTTATTATGGCAACCACACAATGAACCACTGGCTTTAACATTTATTTCGATCTTGGTTCATTTTTCACTTTTTCTTGCTTTACAGATCAAAACATTGGCATTTTGTCAGCTTATGTTTGCAAATGTAAGTCCTACATTTCCATTGGACTTTTTTTTAAGAAAGCTGATATATGTTGGGGTTTTGGACAGTAGATTTAGCAGAACTCAGAAGGTTTTCTTTCAATCAAAACTATCCCACTGACAACACTGTTTTAAGTCAAAGTCAAAGTCAACTTTATTGTCAGAAGAACTGCAATATGTACAGGACATACACAGGATTGAAATTGCGTTTCTCTCAGTCCCTCTGTGCAACAGTAACCATTTAAACACTAAAACACTAAAACATTTAATAAACATAAGCATAAAATAGTAAAAGTGTAACACTGTCCTGAGTTTTTGCATAGTAGTATAAAAGTATGAAAATTTACACCAACACTAAAACACTAAACATTTAATGAACATAAGCATAAAATGAAATAATAAAAGTGTAATACTGTCCTGAGTTTTTGCATAGTAGTATAAAAAAGTATAAAAAGTATATCTATAAAATAAACTGAAGGTTCTAGCATTGACATTTGCAAAGAGTGGCAAAGCAGCATATGAGTTAATGTACACAGTACTGTATATGTATGTATGAGGTAGAAATTTTTTGAAATTTTAATTAAGTGGACAAATAAAAATAAAAAACATTCCTTAAACCTTTGCTTAAACAAATATCTCCTGCAATCCTCAATCCTACAAGAAGGTCAGAAGCTTAGGATAATTAGAACTGGTGCATATGGGAAGGATCGTCGAGAAAAGAGGAATGATCATCCCATCTGTTTACCACTCTTTATCCCCTCAATCATTCCTGTCCCTCTGTCAGCAGGTTTCTATCCAACAAGAGAGGAGTCATTTGTCTCATTCAGTCCACCTCGAGACCTTGAGGCAAACAATCACCTGCGAGCAATTGTTATTTGCGTAATCCTCATTAAAAGAAACACTGTCAAACGTTAGACATCACGTGGTCAGCAGGTTCAAATCACAGGTTGCTTTTCATTTAGCTTTATCGTCCTCATGGGACTTTTCAAGCTGTGATATCTATTAACCTTAGTCGTTAGTGTCACGTGCACAAAGACAAAGAGCTTGTAGACAAAAATATGTGTTGTTCTTCTTTGTTCAATGAAATGACAAGTGCGATGACACAGTTGTGAGAGGGATCCCGGGGAGGATAAAGCAAAGAAACATAAAGTGATAGGAATGACAAAAGGATAGCGCGGACAGATAAGGACGGGGGAAGGCGTATGTGCAGGTGTTTGGATGAGCTGCAAAGGACGGCGTTGCTCCATCCTGACCTGCTTTTCTCCTTCAGGGGTCGTGCACAAGCCTGCCACAATGCTATCAGCTGTCCCTGAAGGGGCCTGCTGAGGTCTGCTGAGATATAAGGTGATATATGGCTTAGATATAGCCAGTAATTACTGGCCGTGAAGGCCACACCGCCTTGGGGGAAAGGAAAAGGGGGAACACACAAAAAGGGAGGAGAAAAGACACTCTCGTTTTGATGAGAAAAGGGTCATTGTTGTTTGATAACACAAGACCCCGCTCCTTCACACTACTGTATTTCATCCAGTTGGGACCAGATATGCATTGGCAAGAGGCAGACTGCTTAGACAATAACGTCTTAAAATACCCCACATGGGAATAGCAATGATGGCAAAAATCACAGGCTGCAGCATGTTTGTACAAGATATGCAAATGATGTCAAAGTGTTCTAAATTAATCATAGCTTGTATGTTTCACTTACGGCATCGGTGGACTGCGTTACCTATAGGAGACGTGTTTATCCAGAGGTGTCTGCACAGGCATCATCTTCAAAGCACAAAGAAGGGAACGGCTACTGAAAGACATCTATTCATTTCATTCTGCCGTGGCGTGGTGCGAGTCAACCTTCATTTCAAGATGCATTACAGCTGCTCTCATGAGCTCGGCGATGTGTCATTACTTGGATACAGAGCGCCATTAGCTCTCACTTAAAAAGACTGTAATGGAACCAAACACCTTACCCAAGTAGGCCTTTATATAGCTGCTAAACTGGAACAGATAGAGCTTGGCTTTGTCAACTGAATGTCAGTGTGGTGTTAGTTGCTGGTGGAGGAGGCAGATTAAAGTTGCAGTATGTAGCTTTTTTTATAAACATATTTCTTCTCTCTGTCACTATTTTTTGACAGAGTGATGGTAAACAGGTAATCTTTGAGAAATACTATATTCCTCTGGCGTCTCCCGGTGGTTAAAATAGCATTTATAAAAACCAGAGCGGGCCGTTTTTGACCAGCCAATAAAAACAGAGTTATTTTCATGAACGAGCTTCCCCCGCCCTCCCCCCGCCTCTCCCAGCGGCTGCGCGCAGCAGCCGGGCACGCTCCCGTCTCAAACAGTAGCTGTTTCAAGATGGCGGAGGTGGCGAGAGCTTCGTGCTCAAAGGATTGCCAAGCGATGCAGAGTTAGCAACTTTCCTGCTTGAAAAGTAAGTGTCTTTGCTTCAATCATGTGATAGCGCAAATGCCATGTTATTATCTACAACAGGCTAAAACCGTTTTCCGGCCTACAGCTGACGTGATGCTAATGGCAGCAGCTAACTCATTCAACCTCAGTATTGTTTTGATACGTACATTTAGTTATCCTAACTTATTGTATTGTGGATCAGCAAGCAGATATGATGAAAGTACTGTAACTGCGCTGTCTGTGTGAGATAGGCATGATCACAAGAACTAGCAATTAGCATATTGTCTGCTGATCATTTGGTGGTCATAATCGAAAAGTCTGTTAGTTGTACTACACAATATATGTTGTTGATGCATACATGTCAACCTCTTTGGACGTTTACCTGTATAAAGGGCCTCAAAAATCATTAATTTTTGGAATAAAATCTGTAAAACTTGCGGTGGGGTGGACGAGTTTGCTGCGGACATGAGCCTGCAGTGAAGCAGGATGAAAGGAGAGCATAAAAAGTTCAAATTTTACTTCTAGCAGCAGAACAGGATGGAAGATGGCTGTTTGATGCTATTTTTTAAATCATCATTTAATCATCCTACATGCTTTGATATGTTAGATAAATTTGTCATTGTGTGATAAATGTGTTGAAAAGAATATCTGATTATTGTTTGAACTACATTATATGTTTTTATGCAGAGATGATGACTTTGGGGAAGGTCTGAGAAGAAGTGAATTTGGGGAGACTCCCATTCAGGTTTTGGAAACAAGGTAAGTAAGGGGAAAACATATTTATGTCAAGATTATTTTATGGTTTGCACTGCAACTAATATAACTGTGATCATAATATTATTACACAATTTTAAAATGTAGATGGTAAGGTTGTATGTCTAATATTGTTTATGAAATGTATTTCCACCAGATATTATGGTAGGCAGAAACAAAAACCAAAGTTTAATAGTTGTTTTTATATAATCCATCCATCCATCCATTTTCTTCCTCTTATCCGGGGTCGGGTCGCGGGGGTAGCAGACTAAGTAGGGAGGCCCAGACTTCTCTCTCCCCAGCCACTTGGAGCAGCTCCTCCGGGGGAATCCCAAGGCGTTCCCTGGCCAGCAGAGAAACATAGTCCCTCCAGCGCGTCCTGGGTCTTCCTCTGGGTCTCCTCCCGGTGGGACATGCCCGGAACACCTCACCAGGGAGGCGTCCAGGAGGCATCCTAACCAGATGCCCGAGCCACCTCAACTGGCTCCTCTCGATGTGGAGAAGCAGCGGCTCTACTCCGAGTCCCTCCCGGATGACTGAGCTTCTCACCCTATCTCTAAGGGAGAGTCCAGACACCCTGCGGAGAAAACTCATTTCAGCCGCTTGTATCCGAGATCTTGTTCTTTCGGTCATAACCCAAAGCTCATGACCATAGATGAGGGTGGGAACGTAGATCGATCGGTAAATTGAGAGCTTTGCCTTTTGACTCAGCTCTCTCTTCACCACGACAGACCGGTGCAGCGCCCGCTTCACTGCGGATGCTGCACCTATCCGCCTATCGATCTCACGCTCCAGTTTTTATATAATGTATTTCTTTATTGTTATGGCTTTTCTGTGCTGCAATTTTAGTGGACATAAAATTAGAATAATACAGATGCACAATATTGACAATAAATATCTTTGAAGCTTATTTTTTTATTATTTTATTTTTCTAACCGCGTCACAGAAAATGTACAACTTTATAAATTTAAGAATTTTTAAAAAGATGACTTAATTAAAATTCTGTGTTCATGTATAACATACACTTGCACTGAACGTACGTATTTTAGTGCGTGTTAAAAATATGATTTTGTCTATACTTTCGAGTTAGTCTCATTAACTTTTATTGAGAGAATTTATTGTACTGGTTCCCAAGTACATGTTTCTTTATTTCATGATCAAACTTGATTATTGTTGCTTTAATAAAATATGTAATGTGTTTCCTCAGTATCAATGTTAGTTTGTTTTTTACGTTTATATTTTTTTTGTTTCAGTATGTCTTCGCTAGACATTACGACGACAATGATGAAAGTGACTTGTTATTGCATGTTCTCTCCGTGCATGCGTGGGTTTTCTCCGGGTTCTCCGGTTTCCTCCCACAGTCCAAAAACATGCATGTTAGGCTGATTGGTGACTCTAAATTGACCCTGGGTGTGAGTGAGACAGGTCTCTCTTGTAAATGAGTCCCCGTGGCTCAACGAGGCTAGCCTGTATAAATAAAGGTTGAATGAATGAATGTTCTTCTTCCTCAGGTTGTCAGCGCTGTCCTGTTGATGATGATGGTGGTGGTGGTCCCACAGACAGCAGCAAAGCCACACAGGAAGTCCTTTGAAGGTTTAGCAGAAGAAACGGTCCCTCTGCGTTTGGACCCAAACAATTTAGTTCCCAGCCTAAAAGTCAGTTCTTTGGCCAGCGACTCCATCTCACCGTGGACCTACAAGTGAGGCTTCAGCTCCTCAGTGTGTTGTCCTTCATGAAGCTCAGAGTCCTGTTAACAGTTTTTGTCTCCTCTCTGTCCTCAGCATCTCCAGGGATGACAACATGTTCCCTCATGCGCTGTCGCAGGCTCACTGTTTGCTCAAAACCTGCCTGGACCACCAAGGACTGGAGGACGGGGGCCTGGAGTCCCGTCCCATTCTGCATCAGGTGCTGGTTCTGAGGCGAGTCAAGACGCCAGGGCCAGGCACAGCTACCACTACCGCCTGGAGTCCAAACTCATCTCAGTGGGTTGCACCTGCGTGAGACCGAAGGTGATCAACCAGCACTGAGGACTGACCCATGGAGACCAGATGAAGACCATCTCCACGCGGGGTGTCCTCCAAAGATCTGTGGCAGGGTGTGGCCTTGGGGCAATTTCAATCCCAAAAATCCTCAATTAAAAGAAAAGAACTTTTAAACGAGTTGATGAAGTTTATCAATGAACCTTAATTTTTTTATTTATATACTGTATACTGTATATATATATATATATATATATATATATATATATATATTCATTCATTCATTCAACCTTTATTTAGTCAGGTAAATCTCATTGAGCCTCGAGGGCTCATTTACAAAAGTGACCTGCTACTAACTAAAGAATGATGAACAGCAATGGTAGAATTTCTGTTCATCATATATATATATATATATATATATATATATATATAGATATAGATATAGATATATATACAATATATATTATATATATAGATATATATATATATATAGATATAGATATATATACATAGATATATAGATATATATACATAGATATATAGATATACAGTATATATATAGTATATATACAGTAGTTATAAATATAGTTATTTATTTATATAGATACCTATATTTATAACTATATATATATATATATACAGTATATATACATATAGATACCTATATTTATAACTATATATATATTATATATATACGGTACACAAATGAAAGAGTGGAGATCAGGTGGTTCTCTATGGACTTTAGATGTTTGGACAAGCTGACAATCTGGAGAAGCTGCACATATTTACTGACCTGACCCACTAAGTGAAGACCAGATCAGTCACCTGGGCCCTGCTTGCTGTTCTGTTGCCCTGAAGGCTGCAGGTTTGGAAGAATTTGGAGTTAATTAAGTTTTGTTTAATTTCTGTCCAGTTTTATTAAAAAGTTATTTAAATCAAACTAAGTACACAACAGAGTATTTAACATCAGGGTGGATGCTCAGTGCTTTATTTATGGTTATTTAAGTCTGCGTTATGTAACGGTTTGATGATCCTTGTCACATATTTATTTAGGTTTTTTGTGTATTTATTGTCAAAATAAATAAATAAAAAAGATTTTGTCGCTGTGTTCTTTCAAATAGAAAATTATTTCACTGCATGTTCATGAAGAATAAGACAAAGCAACAGTACTGTTCATCCAATCATCATTTTAATGTTTGCATGAAAACATGGTGACTATGAGAACATCCTGTGTTCCTGGGTTCCTCTTCTTCGGACGTAGAACTACACCTCTGGGTGTAAAATCCTCATCGGAAGCCCATCATCGACAATGTTTCAAAACTGCATAACACAGATAAAATGTAACACAAAGTAAGAGCTACACATAACTTATTGAAAGGGTTATACATAATTTACGATACTTTATTACAAATACGCAAAGATTTGAGAGTAGTCTATCCTTACCGGTGTTTTGACTGCGCCGACGCCATTACAACTGTGTTTAGATGCATGCGCGTTCACGAGACAGCCAAGCTGTGGAGGAGGAGCTAAGGAGGCGGAGTTTCAGGTCACCCAGAGTGCAAGGGGGAGGAGGGAGAACGGTCTCTGTTCAAAATTTTTCTAAGTTTCAGGGCTTTGCAGAAATCGCAGATAGTACCTTTAAGCTGCCGAACTGTGTTTTGTCGGCTCATACAAGCCAGCGTGGGTGATGGATGTAAGCCTGGCTTCCAGATTTAGCCAGTAGGCTCATTATCGGACACAATGAGGATGCTAACCGCGAGGCTTGCCAGTCACCGCGACTTAACCAGAGCCAGCAATAAGAGGCAGGTGGTGCTCAAGGTGGCGGGGCAAAAGCTGGAAAGTTGTAAGGAGAGGAGTCGTAATAGCACATTCAAAAGTGCACTAATTAGTTTTCATTGTCATACTATTGCCCCTGTTAAACTCATTTTAGTTGGTTAAATATAAATTGACAATTGATTTTTGAGTACCTACTGTATGTTATTTAAAAAAACTTTTGGAGTTGAGAGTCATAATATAGCTTATCTGATTTAAAATTTCATATTAGTGGCTGGTTTTACACAAAAACAGTATGTTGGTGCCATGAAAATGAAAACAGGTAAGAAGAGACTACAGCAGTAAATGAATGAGTGCAGTATTTAAAAGAGCATTGCATACATTAACAAGAAATATGAGTGCCCAGACTGATACAACAGATTAGTCTTAAAGGTGCTATGTGTAACTTTCTGTAGAGCGCAGAACTTAGAAATATTTTCAACAGGCAAAGCATTCTGATCCCTCCCCCTCAGAGCCATATATGGCTCTGCTCCACCTTGCTCTGCTGAAATTCAAATTCAAGCTCTGTTTTTATTGGCTGATTCAAATTCAAGCTCTGTTTTTATTGGCTGGTTACAAACTCTGTTTTTATTGGCTGGTTAACGGCGGGTCACTCTGTGTTTTTAGTGTTTTTATAAATGCTGATAGAGAAGCAAGGGGACTATAGTTTTTTTCAGAGATTACTTTGTCTAACATCAGTCTGTCAGTAGATAGTGACAGAGTGAAGAAACATGTTAAAAATATATTGTTAGAAAAGTTACAGACTGCACTACAAAGTTACATAGTGCAGCTTTAATTGCATTGCATAGGTTCAAATATTGCATCGTATTGGCAACACCTAAGTCTACTTTACCAATGAAGCTTAAATACTGTACTGTAGAAGAACGTTTTATTTGTTCTGCCATATCATTACAAACATATACCTATGTATAGACTGAATACATCTCCATATGTGACTTGACAGACAGCGAAGACAGCACCTTCTCTGAAACAGGAGCTAAGAAAAGAAAAAAAAGTTAACATAAATAAAAACATTAAAAAAATTCATAATACTACCAGTGGAGAAAAAAAAAAACCATGCATCAAATACCGGTACCTCAAATGGTTTCATAAAAATAATTAAAAAAATTATAGTAATTTTTAAAAAAAAGTAAAACTCTCTTGAGAAATCCAGTCCTACCCTGAACTCCCTTTGCTTCTTGGCGGAAAGTAGCAAATGGAGACTATAGACTATCGTTTTCATGCCAATATGGCACGCACAACCATCATAAGAACAGGACTTGTGTTTTGTGTAACTGCTCTCTTTGCTCTCAAGTCTGATTTAGTCACATTTCCAAAAAGAAAGAGTCCACTTTATACTTATTACAGATGCTATGTACCAGAGAAATAGGACAGCTTATGGAGAGAAAAAAAAGTGAAGTTGGCTTTAAAGTCCAACACCCACCATGTTTTCAAATTGCATCGCCATTAATATTTATTAGTTTATTTAAAAATAATACAGGAGCGTTTACTTATATTGTGGAGAAATAACACTAAATGTGTTATTTCATGATTTATAGCAGATTTTAGCATGCAGCTCCGGGAAAATCTGCTCCTCTCCATATATGGGCATTCACTTGGGCATTCACGTCACCAAAGTGACGCCTTGGAGTTACAGGCGAGCAGAGGAAAAGAACAAGGAAGCATTTTTAAATATTCCATAAAGCTGCCTGTTGATTAATCCTGCTGTCGCTCACTCATGTCATCATATTCTGAGCGAGCATCCACTACTAGTTTAATTCGTTTGATCGCGACAAATTCATTCATTTCCGCATCGCCCCGCATTTCTCGCCCCGTGATGAGAAAGGCACCCAGCCTCGCAGCTGCTCTGCCCGCGCGCATGCTTCACGACCCGTGCTGCTGCAACAAGGCTGACGAGAGATAAGAGCAGATACATACACTCGAGGGAGCAAATTACACCGGCACGAGGAACTTCAAAGGTGACCAGCGGAGCGGAACGAGGAGCCAGAGACCGCGCGCGGGCTCGCTCCTCAGGGGCAGAATGAATCAAGCAACAGGTCCGCAGCGGTGTTATAAAATAAATAATAAATAAAATCAGAGCGCTGGTCCATACACACAAATGCACCAGGAAATATAAAGTTTTAACGCACTCTCTCTCATAAACCTCCATGGAAACTCACTCCTACCTTCTGCCTTCTGGGTGGAGATCATGTAACAAAAGGCATGACCCTTCGGGACTTTTCGGCCAGGTTTCCGGATTCCTTCGGGAGTGGGTTGTTTTTTTTTTTTTTTTTTAACCCTCGCCTGGCCCAAATGCAAAAATGAAAATAAAATTCATAAAATACTACAGTAATTCTCCAATATGGTGAATTGTTACTGTCACGGTGGGTGTTGTCCTTTAAGTAAGTCAGAGTAGCCTCTGTGGATGGCCTTATCACAAACCTGCTGAGAGAGTGTTGATTCATGCTGTTTCTGAGAACCACTGCCACAGCTAGACTGATTACCATTCCTATATAAAGCATTTATATTTCCTTACAGATCGCATCACTCTACTCTGCCTGCTTTAAATTTCAACAGTGTCCATCACTGCTGCAGATGGAGAGGGCAGCTTTGGGGTGCTGATAATCTACGTACTGTAGTCTGCTGCAGTGGTGTGTGTGTGTGTGCGTGTGTGTAAGAGCTGATAAGTGAAAAGAATCTTATTTTGTAAATTCAGTACAATGTTCAGCATAAAAAATATATGCATTCTTATCAGAACAATGCTCAAAGGTTTTGATATGATAACATGCATTTGAAAAAACAGGTCTAATTGTACAGTTGTGCTCAGTTTTTTTTATTTACATTCATCACGGGCATGAATATCATTGTAATTAGGGGATTTTGAAAATTGGTTTGAATGGCTTTTTCCAAGATGGAATGGTTAAACAACATAAGACTTTTTTTTTTCAACTAAAACTGGGTGTATAGGTTTGAATTTACTGTGGATATTGTAAGAATTAAAGTGGAGGTCAATATTAATACTGACCTCTTTATCCTTAATTAATCTACTTATTCAGATTGAATAGTAAATGTTCACGGATTCTCTTCTTTTTCAGTTTATTCAATATTTCTGTGATCTTTATGATGGATAAATAAACAGAGCCATTAAGTGACAATGGACACGTTAACTTAGTTTGATATGTCAAAGAGACACTATCATTTATTTAAAATAAATCAACTAAATTAACACCATTACACTTGATTGACATGATTTCACTTTCTTTCAATTCAAATACGTCAGCACACTTAAATTTAACACAACAGACATAAATATTAGATGTTAAGCATATTTAGTCTGTGGGCTCTTTTAGCTTAAAAATATAGTTTCCAGCTTAGGTTGAGAGGGAAAAGAAATAGGAGGAAAGAATTAAGAAGAACATTATCCTGAGCATGAGACCAGAGTGACACTTCCCATCAGACTTCTGCTAAAATCCAGGTACGTTTTGTAAACAGCTCCTTTACCTTTTGACGACAGCCCGGTAAGAGGGAAGACACCAGCCTTCAGATGCACAGAGTCCTTTAGTCTCAGCACGTCCAAAACTGGTTTTAGTTTACGTTTCAACGTCTCCTGGCTTCCGCGTTGGTCATCAGAGAATATGTCAGCTTCAGGCCTCTGACTTCAAGATAAACTTATTCCAGGAGGGAATAAACAAAGTTTTTGAGCTCGGCTTGTTCGAAGTAGACTCATAACAGCCTGTTATCAGTCCTTAGCTGAAGACGCCGGTCGTTAGCTCTTGACCACACGTGTCCAGCTCTTGGGAAAGTTCACATCTCTTTTGAAGTTCCCAGCAACTCACTGAAGCGTTTCAGCACAGCTTAGACTAGTACTTAAGGAAGGACCAGTCGAGGAGTTCATTTGTCTTATCAAACCCAAGGTTAACAAGCAGCAGCAGAGGGAGATTTGTTTAGGAACAGACAGAGAAAGCTGGAGCCTTGTTCAATGAAAAACAACTGATTAAACTGTCTTCTTATTTCTAAACAGAACAGTCGGGTCTCTGTGACCCGATATTTCCCTTTAACACAGCAGTGGACACAGTTTAACTCTCACAGAATAACACAGCTTAAAAGCACCATCATGAGAATGACAAAAGTTATTCTTTTGATCACATTAGGATCAAATCAAAGATAGAAATAGTCTCTTTTGGTGACTATATTTATCAGATTATAGCTAAATGAATGATTTTGTAGTAAATGTCTTGCTTCACTGAGAGGTCAGTAAAGGTCATCACTGGACAGTTCAAAAGTACACAGGTGTCTTAAAAGTGGACAAGGTCATGTCCACTACAATATTCTACTTTGTATGATTCTCAAAGTGTTTAAATTATGCACATAGACTCAAATATATGTAAGTACAATAACTTAAATCAGGTGTGAGAATCATTTATTTGTTTGTTTTGCCAATGGGCTATTCCTACTTAGTTCAAGAGGCAAGAAATTGTATCTATCATGTATAACATCACATCATCTGCATATATACTGTATACCATACCATACCATACCATTTTATTTATAAAGCACTTTAAACAGGAACAAGTCCACACCAAAGTGCTGGACAAACAAACACGCAACAGGCAACACAGACAATGAAGTACAACACGAAAAACATAAAAACATTGCAGATCATAAATCAAACGATCCAATACAAATCAGCTGGCATTGAAAGCGATGGAGTAGTAGTGAGTTTTTAACCGGGATTTGAAGGGCTTGCTATGTTTGCCACATGTAGCCCAAATGTATTACACAATTTTGGATTAATATCTTCATTAAAAATGGTTGTTCATTGAACAAACAAGTATGGTGACAGTAGTATTATGATGTTATATTTGCTCAAAGTGGATTGGATAATAAAGTACTATCTCTATTTTTTATATCGTTAAATTAACAACGGCTAGATGGTTGAAACTTTGACACAACTGGGTGCTTCAATAATCCCTAACACATACTGGTTTGTGAATTAATGAAGCAGGCTAATATTAAGCTTCTCAGTCCCCACCTTAACCCATTTGAAAATGTGTGGATTATGCTTAAAAGTGGTGAGTTCCAGGAAACCAATCTGCAAATGAACTCTACAACACTGGTGCTCAAATTTGTAGATTTGAGAAGTGGTAAAAGAACTGCCAAATACACCAAGAGAAATGGTCAAATATTCAGCGAAAAATATGCCAGGATGTTGTTGACGGCTACAAAAAGCATGTGGTCAAGGTGCAACTTGGTAAAACATATTTATCAGAATATTGACACATTTTGACGCTGTATGGATTGAAGAAAACCCACAACAAATTAAACGTACACATCCAATTAATTTCTTTAAAAGTGATTGAAGTACTTTGTTGCAATTAGTGTTTAGCGTATAGCTTTGATCTTTTTAGCGTATTGTTTAGTGTACCGTTTATCATTTGTTTAGCGTATATCTATATCTTAGATTCTAGTTTATTTTTATACTTTATATTTTTGCTATTTTTGGTGTAACTGGGACCCTGAGTACACAATTTTGTTCCACTTCATGTACCACATGTGATGCGAATGACAATAAAGAAACTTGAACTTGTATTATCGCTTCATATCAAAAAAAGTTTCAAATAAAATATTTAAAATTGAAAATGATGATGAAATTAAACATGACTTATATTGTTGGTTTTATAATGAAAAATTAATTAATCCAGATATTGAGATTTTCTTTTTCTAGTGTTCTTTACATTTTTCCAGACATTAGCCAAGCAATCAAAAAACCCATAGAAACAACAATTATAGCTACAATTAGGATACTTAGAGTCATGTAAAAGCTCTAATGACGCTATTACGTTGTGTGTAAACATATGGAATGATACCCAGAGACAAGACAGGAGGCTGAAAAACAAAAACAATCTGTTAATGAAAGACTGTGGTTGCATCACAGTTGATGGAGACTTGTTCTGGATAATTAAGCAGATAAGCCGGAGAAGAAAAGCATGATATTTTTAAGACTTTACAGGCGAACTTCATGACTGCAAGTCTGATCAAGACAAGGTGGGGAAAAAAAAGAAAACAGCACTGTACAAGAACAAAGACGCTCATCAACATTGTTTTGCAGTTCATTCCCTCCCAGAAGCCCTTTTCACACCATCCTTACTAAAATTACACTTGTCTCAAAAGACAAGTTTCTCAACTAAATTACTTGTTTCTGTTCTCATTTTCTTTTTAACTCTAATGAGCTCAGCCACAGATGCTTAGCAACGGCTCTGACAGCTCAACAATGAAAAGGTCGGGGGTGGCGCTCATTTGTTGTGCTAACCTTCACATGCTAATGTGTAGCTGTGTCGCTACAGCCACACATATCGTTGTGTCTTCTCACCTGAGCTCTCTCTCACTCTCTCTTCTTTTTGACGTTTTCTGTTCATAACACCCACAACAATCATCCACTTAGTCACTTCTTCTACGAAAAAAAGAAAGTGTCCCGGCTCTGAATCAGGCCGTGCTTATCGTTGAGCATCATTTAAACACCCCTCCTAGCAATCAAATGCTACTTCGCAGTATTTTATGTTCCCTTTAGACGAGTTGATTCATTCCTCCGGGGAGTTTCAGTCTGAGTGGGAGAAAGAAAAAGGTGGAAGCGACGGGGTGCATCAATTATGTGACAGCATGTTTCAAACTCCCTCTCTGAACCATCGGCATCCTTTTCACACAGCTGATTATCTAAACTCTGTGGCACCAAACTGAAAAACCAAAGAGCGATTGTTTGAAGGAGCTGAAATATCCATTAGTATTTCTCAAAGGAGCATGTCTAAAGTGGAACTAAAGCTCTGGACATAAAAAGAAGTGGACACGCGCTTGGCTTTGGAAGCAAAATAAGCAAGAAAAAGTCAATTTGAAAGAAGCAATTTAGATAAAGCCCATCTCCTCGCATTGCTCAAGGGTGTTTTGACCTCAAAGGAACGAGTAACCATAGTTAGAACGATTCCCCCGCTGCTCTTAATGCCGCAATACGTCAAAAGAATCGCTACAATGGACCAAATGTTTATTTAGACCACACTCCAACTGGAGCTCTCCACTCTCAGAAACTCAAGACTTAGTTAAAATTTCAAAACCTGCATATATATTACCTTAATGTTCACCATTATTTATACAGCAGAAGCCAAGGAGAAGTAAGAACATACTCTGATTAGACAAATAGGCTCCATGTCCTGGTTTTAATGCACCAAAGCTCATAATTCTGAAAACTGGATTAAGATGTGGCAACTCAACTCATCAAGCATGATATTAGTTAAAGAAATGAAAGGAGCATTTCTTGAAGGAATGCAAACCACTCAAAGACTCAGACTAGATGCCAAGGTTTTCAATAAATGTCTTGGGTGATTTGTTTGTGCTCAAAGTGTGTGGTGGAGATGATTCTCAGCTACCACCACACCAAATTTTTGCTCAATGTCTGCAAAACTGACTGAGTTGTAGTAATTTTTTGTTGTTGTTGTTCAATAAAAGGGATTAGATGTGGCAGCCATGTCGATCTGGGTTGACTCCAGTAATTATTGACTTACCTCGCTACTTTGCAGTTTGACTTTTGTGGACTCGTTCTTTTGTGGGATTTCAAAGTAATTGTACACAAAAATATATATATATTTATATATATATATATGTATATATTGTACACGACACATGATTGTCAACTTATTACGCACATGATTGTGATACTACGGGATACTGTAAAGCAAAAAGTTAATGAAAAAATACTTCCGACATGCGTCGCCATTTTGTAAATTTCTCTCAATAAGCCCAAACTGTGTCACCACTCAAAAGGACTACCGTATTTTTTTGGAATATAGGTCGCACCCGAGTATAGGTCGCATTGTCCAATTATTGCCAAAGAATTGGAAAAATCCATATATAGGTCGCACCTGAATATTATCGCACCTACGTCAAAATGTGGACCGTGTTTAGCTCTGCTGCAAATGTCTCTTCCACAGGAGCGCACAGCAAGGCTTTTAAGAAGATTAACACTTAAAAACAATTAATTGTTTGATAAAAAATTATAGCAAATATGTGTCTGAGCTGAACTTTTCTTTAATAAATGAATAATTTTAGCAGGATAAACACCTAAAATATATATTTGTTAGCTGACATTATTGTAAGAGTGTGTCTCAGTTTAATTTTTGTCAATAAATGATTACAAATCAGATTATTTTATAAAAAGCCATATACAGTATAGGTTGCACCTGACTATAGGTCGCAGGCCATGAAAAAAATGATAAAAAGCCGCGACCTATAGTCCGGAAAATACGGTACACTTCCCAGAAGGCCCGTTGCCTGCTGCTGAAATGGAGGGGAAGTTTTTATCCAATCCGAAAAAGTTTGTTCCTTATTCATAGTGACTTTGGCACCCAGCGGATGCAGAGTCGCACGGAACCGACCGGTAACTAGACCAGAACCGGACCTCCAGACTCACTGGTGAATCTGAGTGCCACCTGCTGGCCCACGAGGACTACCGAGCGGGGAGGCGCCGCCCGGAGGTCCGGCATTCTCTCCGGAGTCCTCTCCAAAGTCCTCTCCGGAGTCCTCTCCGGAGTCCACCGGGACTTTTTCATCTGGATTTCTCTATGTTATATGGACTCTTCTCGGGACCATTGTGTGGTTTTGCGCCCTGGCTTTCTGAAGGCCCATCTCTCTCCAAGCGTCTGGTGCTCAATGGCTGCAGAGAGCCGATCAGAACCAGACCAGAACAGGACTAAAGCTGGTGAGGACCCATATAAAATTATGCAGTAGCTACTGTACAGTACATACAGTATACAGTACCGGGGTATGTATGATGTTAAAATTACGTATGTTTAAGAGTTTAGAACATTGCAAGAGAGTGGGAAGGGTTTATAAAGCCTTAAGCTATGTATGAATACTAAAATAAATATAGCGTCCCTACTTAGCAGATTTTCACTTATTGCGGGGTGTGGGGTATCCAGAACGTAACCCCAACAATAAACGAGAGACTACTGTGCATGATTGCCTTCTGAGAGTTTCATTAAAACCCCATAGGTTCATGAGATATTTTCCTAACAGACAAGAAAGCACACCCGTTAGCCGTGGCAGACGATAATGATGATAACTGATAAAGAACATTGATTTGTGCCAAAAGGTGAGGGTTATATATGAAGTTGTTTATGAATCGCTGTTTGTACGGAACATGCTGCACTCAGGACAGATCTGTAAATCAAATGTAACATTTAATTCAGATTTTATCACGTTGAACTCTTGTACCAGAATTGATAATGATCAAGAAGCCATGAACAAATGTGATTTAAAAAAAAAAAGATTTTTAGCAAAACTTGAGGTGAAAATTACTTTTATTTTTCTGCCTTTAGCAGACCTCAGGTGGGACTTTTTCATTGTTTAACTGCAGATTAGGATTTTTAATCCTCGCAGCCACTCAGGTTGATTACAGAACAGCGTGATGCAAATGATGCATGAGTGTGCAAATCCTATCAGCTCGTGTTTGTTTCCTTGTCTTTCATTACTTAAAGTGTCAGTGACGATACATTAATGCTATAAACAATTTTCGTCACTAAATTTACAGATTACGTTCACTCTGTTCCGGGGGGGTTGCCTGTGTCTATGTGCAAGTTTGTGTCTTTAACCACCCAAAAAAAAGAAACAAGACGGTTTTTATAGAAAATATTAGAAAATAATTCACAAAACATTTAAATCATTTCACCTACCGTAGTGTTTTGTTGGAATAAATGTTTTGTCTTTCATCTGAATGACTTCATCAGTTTGAGGCCTGCCAGTTTCTTTAAATAAATAAAAAACATCCAGATGACAAATTAACTTTTTAGTGATTTATTTACCTGAATGACTGAGCGTACTTACCCTTTTTGCTTTTTAACCATTTTGGCCAAGTTGCCCTCAGGCTGGTTTGGTGAGTAGTAAGCGGCCATTTTGTCTTTAATATTTGATGGTTATGCACTGATGATCCATTGTTCTCCATTTTGCATGTGTAAAGCCATGCTGGGAACTCAACAGCAGACTGGTTTGAAACAAGTCAACAAGGTGCTGCTACTTAATATGACAGATCCTGTTGGCAGGCCTCAGACTGATGAAGTCCTTCGGATGAAAGTCGAAACGTTGCTTCCAAAACAGAAACTGTCCAGATGGCACAATTGAATTTTTTTTTCTGTGATATGACTGAGCATACTTACTATTTTTTAATGAGGAAATAATCATTAAAAGGACATCTACAACTATCTTGTGGAGCTAACCCATGACAAGATGGCTGCCATTGTCAAATGACCTCAGAAAACACAAACGATGGCTACAGTTCAGTGAAGTTTACAAATATTGAACTAAATTTTGATACAAGCGTAGCTTTTTATTTTTTTTTTATTTTTTTAGCTGCTCCCTTCTTTAGGGGTTACCACAGCAAGCAAACTCACACAAAAACTTGACAATTGTTTTCATGCTGGATGCCCATACTGATGCAAACGCAGACCACCGAGCTACCGCAGCCCACTCGTGTGGAGAAGAGGGCTGCTATCTAGAGCAGCATGGGAGAACAGATGGTGGGATTAAGGGTCTGCTCAAGGGCCCAGAGTTGAGCAAATAAGGGTAGAGGCGGAGGTGCCCAGACATCATATCTCACTGATGTGATTGTGAGACTGTCTGGTTTATACTCAAAGAGAAACGGAGAGGGAGAACTCCTGACGAGTCCTCCTAATACGGCACGTCACACTCAAACAAAAACAACGCAAACCGTACATTTGGAAGAGATTGATGTTAATTTTCAGTTAATGATGGAGGAGTTGGAGGAGGAAGGTCTGGTGTTTCTGTTGTTGAACGCAGAGAACTGCTGTTTGGTCATTTGTCATGAAGAGACCGCCCCCGCTTCCTACAGTGGGAACTGTCTGAGGTGTACTCCCTCCTCGCCAGTACAGCTACGGACATCCGCCTGTGTCTCTGCGCTCTCTCAGTGCACAAAAATAGTCCATTTTCCTTCTCCTAGTTCTTTCATTATCTATATACCGTACTTTTTGGCGGAAAAGACGCTTCTGCGTATAAGCCGCTTTGTCCAATTATTGGTAATAATTTGGAAAAATCCATAAATAAGCCGCTTCGCCGTATAAGTCGCATCTATTATGCGTCACCGGTACGCAACGCGTCAGCGCCTCATTTGCCCTGCTGAAAATGGTGGCCACAGAAGCGAGCCAGCATGGAAGGACTTTACAAGATTAACACGGTAAAAACAATTATTTCTTTGCTGAGAAAAAATATATTGCTTAGCTGACATTATAGCACAAGGGTTCCTGAGCTTAACCGTTCCTTAATCAATTCACGAAATGGTCAAATCTGCTGAATTTAAATTGTTTCGGTTTGACGTCTTCCAAACGGTCGTGCGCTAATAAAATAAATTGTAAAAAATTGAATTTTATCTCAAATGTCTTATACAGGTCAACAGTTTGTAAATGAAAACCCATATAATTACACTCTGAAAGCTAAAAAAATATCTGCCGAGTGGTTTATGATTTATAACAATATAAACGGAAATAAAACCGAAGCTAAGGAGACGATTCCGTCTCTAAAAAAAGAATAAAAAATTGAATTTTATCTCAAATGTCTTATACAGGGCAACAGTTTGTAAATGAAACCCATATACTGTAATTACACTCTGAAAGCCTAAAAAATATCTGTCGAGTGGTTTAAGAGCTGTTTATCTAAA
Organism: Garcialebias charrua; assembly: GCA_038048925.1. Classification (NCBI taxonomy): domain Eukaryota; kingdom Metazoa; phylum Chordata; class Actinopteri; order Cyprinodontiformes; family Rivulidae; genus Garcialebias; species Garcialebias charrua. Next base: position 22,957 of record JBBPBX010017699.1, on the reverse strand, counting down.
CAGTAGGTATCTGTTTGCGGTAGCTATACCGCTAACAACAAAACTAAAAGAGCAATTTTTTTTTTAGCTCTGAAAATCTTCTGCAGCTAACAGTTTGTAAATGACCACCAAATAATTACGCTCTGTAAGTTTCAAGAAAATCTGCGGTGTGGTTTATGAATTATTCTGCTAAAAACACAGCTAACAACACAGCTAACAGTGGTTAGCTCCAGAGCAGGAGGCCGGGCAGCGACAGAGTCAGTCCGAGCAGAGGAGGTTTTTCTCGGACACATGAGCTAGAAACGGTTGGTGTACTATCTGGAAGTGTCCCCCTAGTGGACAAATATGGTACTGCACCATTTTTTGGCCCAAATGAAAAACGGCGATATCAGAGCCAAAAATGGGTCTAAAAATATGGGAAAAAATCCATAAATAGGACGTCTGGGCATATAAGCCGCAGGGTATTCAAATAAGTAAAAAAACAGCGTCTTATATGCCGAAAAGTACGGTAAGCTTTGCTGGAACAATTGTAAAGATGGCCGAATCTTCAAACGGCCTCGGCCAGCGGGTCCCAGAAATGAAAGCGACAATTTTTCGTAATCAAACACGCCCAGAAAAAATTCTGATCAACCCCACAGTGCTTGGTGCATACCCTGTGAGAAACTATGTAATTTACATCATGTAACCAAGTCAGAGAGACAATCTCTCATGGATTATAAATCAGAAGTAATCCTCCTCAACTTTGATGAACCGAGCTGACGGTTTCAGTTTCTGCTGTACTACTTCCCTTAACAGAGCATTCAGCAAACTTTAATAAGACTTAAACAGAAGGAGGATGAAAATGTCTGAAAATATTAAACCCATTGACTTCTATTCTAGGAGCAGGTACCTTTGAGACATGATCTTGTACGCATCGGGCAAATAACACCGCGTGTTCTCCATCTGCGCAGGGTCAGCGTCGCAGATCTTGTCGTCCGTGCGGCCGTAGTTGGCGCTCTCGATCATGATGACATCCGTGCCCGGGCAGCGCAGCTCGATAGGGTAGCTCTCGCAGGACAGCTCCCTCCTCACCACCGCCATGGGGACGGGCGCTCTGCTGAGAGCTGCAGGGGGGAAAAACAAGAACAAACCGGTGAAAAGGAATTCTTTACGAAGCCAAAAATAAACAATTACCGGAAAATATTCATAACATGTTTAAGACTAAGGAGCAAATTTATAAGTTATGGGGGGAATCAGTTTAAAATATGCAAATTCAGAACTACTTGAAAAAACTTGTGTGTATCAGTAAGTGGAGTCAAACTGTGTAATAATTTTAATATTGAACTTAGACAATAAAACAGTTCAAATTATCCTATAAACATATGATTATTGCTTACCGGTAATATTATTATTCAATTATTGTTGGTGTTTTTGTTATTGATGCTAGTTATTTTTTTTTATTTTTTTTTGGTGAAGTTACTGTAATTATAATCATTTATCTACTGTAGTTAACTTAAATAGATACTATATTGATGGGTTAAATATTGGTTTGCATGGATTATACATGTAATAAATGTAAGATTATGTAAGTGGTTAAGGAGTGGGAATTTTGATACGTTTATATTTCTACCCACTCCCTTGAATATGTAAAACAAAAAGTTTTGACAATATGTTTCATGCTGTATTTTTATTTTTTTACATATTCAAAAAACAAAATAAAATAAACTAAAAAACATCAGCTAAATTATTTCTGAAGAAATTTTGAGGGATGACTAACATAATGTTGGGATTAAACTGTGTAAGAAGTGTAAAAAGAACCAACATTCAAGTAAATATTACAGCTGCTGCCAGGGGTTCATTAAGGTAACCATGGTAAACCACAACTTACTTTGTACATCTATCACTCGCAGATAGCACTTTTAATGATAGGCAGATAGAAATGCAGACTAAAACGTTATACTCAAATAAACAGTGAATGTCAAATTTGAGAATTTTAATAAAATAGTCAAAGAAAAAAAAGCTGAGATGGAAAAACAAAAGAGAAAATAAAACGACAGAGCAGTAGCAAGAGAAAAGGACTTCTCTGCAAACACGCTGCGTGAACGCAGAATGCTGAAGGGCTGAAGAAAAGAAAATGCTAACCAGACTGCTCAAGTCAAAATGAGCAGATCAGCAATAACGTAGCTAAAACTGTTGCTAGCACCTAAAACAAGCAAAACAATAGCTAAAAGATAAGCTTAGTAAAACATAGTTAAAACCTTTACAAAGCTAAACCAAATTTTACTTTAATACAACAGAGGCTAAAGGCTAAAATTTGCTCGAATGTAGCTAAAATCTTACATTATAAATATAAAAGATAATAAAAAGTTAAATTTTGCGAAACAAAGCTAAAGGCTACATTTTGAAAACCATAGCTAAAAAGATAAAATCTTCACCGTCTATCCAACAACGTTTCTGAAAGAACAGATGTACTGTAGTTTTTTTTAAAGTGGAGAAAACTGTAAATAAAATGTAATAATACAAAAACCCGTATTTTCCGTTGTATAGGTCACACCGTTGTATAGGTCACAGTGTCCAATTATTGCCAAAAAATTGGAAAAATCCATAAATAGGTCGCAATGTAGGCTTTAATGTGCCGGTACAAAAGTTACATAAACTAAAAGATGTAGCAAACTATTACCGATCAAACCGAACGTTTTAATGTATGAACAACTAAAATAGCACAAATGTACGGAAGCAGTTTGACTGCAAAATAACATCTGGAAGAAACAGGAAACTATATAGTGTTGATGCTGACTCAGCATTAATGCACTGAAGCATCTTTCAAAGTAACAAGTTTGAGAGCATCACCTGTGTTTATTGGGTAAAAAAAAAAACAATAGCTAAAGTAACTCCATATTGGAGCCAGAGTGTAAACTTGTGTCTATTTCTACAAGAAAATGCAAGAAGAGACAGATGGACCGGTCGTCAAAAGGTCCCACACTGAGACGTTTACAAAAAGGTTATCCACCCTTGTCTCCAGAGTGTGGGCTGATGGGATGCTGGTTGTTTGGAGTGGGAGGAAGAGCAATCCCACGGAGGCCCTAGAGGCCGGGAGCTGTGGAGAGACGGAGTACCAGACCGACACACATCAAACACGGAAGGATCGTGTTTGTTTTGGGCTGAGAGGAAATAAACTATTCATTCCACAAGCAAGATGAGAAATTACAGAATCACCAGTGTCTAGAGCTAATTAATTAAATCTTCCTTCTGGTCATTGTTTCAAAGTGGGCACCAATTCACTTGGATTAAATGCAGGCAGGGGGTTGAAGGTCAGAATGTGTCTTTGACAAAAAACAACAATAAGAGTTAATTTGTCTTTAAAAAAAATGTTAAAAAAATCTCCATTTTGGAGCAGAGCAAAAAAAGCTGGGAGGGCTTCTGGACTGAGCGTCGGCCAAGTGTGGGTCACTGTTTTTAGCGGTTCCTTTGAGACACGAGAGCTCACATGCGTGCCCACGGATGTCTGGAGGCTCGAACTGGCACACGAGTGAGCATGTGTGTGTGGCAGACTGGAGACGTTCTGTGTTTACAGACAGGATAAAGAGCGAGTGGAACGGCGTGAACGTCGGCCTCGGTGACGGGTGAAGACTTTGCAAACATCTTTTAGGGAGCTGCAGGATGACGTAGAGCACAAACAAACCAAACGAGAGTAGGTGACGCCACCTGGAATGAGTTTCAGGATTCATGACTTCATTCCAAACTTGTTTAATATTCAAAATATTCACTTGGTGAGAGGACAAGAGGCTCTCAGCATGAGGTAGAGTTCATCTTGACTTTGGAATTAGCACAAAACAACCTCATCACAGGCTTTCTTAAGATGTTCTGATTGTTTTGGTCATGGTGGTCATGAGAAGATGATGTTTAGCAGGTCCCAGTAGCAGCTAATAAGGTATTAAGGTGAAAAATTGGAAATGAGAAAATCTGCAGTTTTCTAGTCATACAATAGAGAAAAAAAATAGTAAAGTATAAAGTAAAATATAAATTATCAATGTTTGTTTATGTTTATGTTTATTAAATTTGTTCATTTTTTTACAAAAGAAATACAATACAAGACAATCCCATCAATGATACGTACACAATGTAAAAAAATGAAAGGTAGCAGAAAGAAGAATAAATCTTATTATATCTGCCCCTTTTTTCAAACAATCAGATTAAACAATAATAATCTTTCACCAGCAGTACAAAATGACTAACTCTTTCTAATTTTCTAATACTAATACATAACTAATAATTGATACAATACACATTATGCTAATTCATATATATTTTTTCAACAAATTCCTTTTGATCATTTTCTTAAATGTAAACAGTGACTTGGCATTTTTAACTACATTCTCCAAGCCATTCCATAATCTAATTCCCTGGATTGAGGTAGAACGTCCCTTCAAGCTAGTTCTGAATTGTGGTTTTACAAACATCTCTGTCCCCTTAAGATTATAACAACTTTGTCTTTTAACAAAATTCATTTGGATATTTAAAGGTAAATCGTTATTTTGAGCCCTATACATAATTGATAAAATATTATAATCAACCAAATCATGGAATTTCAATAATTTCAGTTGATAAAATAGTGTACTGGATGGATGACAATAATGTTTTCTAGTGATAATTCTTACAGCTCTTTTCTGTAATACAAAAATAGGCTTTGTGATTGTTTTACACGCTTTCCCCCAAACATCAATACAATAGATTAAGTGTGGAACAATGATTGTGTTATACAACAAATACAGAGCTTTATCATTCAATAGGTCTCTGACCTTGTACAGTACTGCAATCGATTTAGCTATTTTTATTCTTACAGAATTTATGTGTTGTTTCCATGTCAGTTTGTCATCAATAATAACACCCAAAAACTTCACCTCACTCACTCTGCAAATCTCAACACCCTCAATTTTGAGTGGAACGTCAACAGTTTTCTTTTTATTACTGAATATCATGTAATTAGTTTTTTCTAGATTTAATGATAATTTATTGATTTTAAACCAAGTTTGTATTTTGGTAAATTCTGTCTTTATCAATTCCAACATTTGTTCTATATCTTCACCTAAACAGAAAAATGTGGTATCATCAGCAAAAAGTATACATTTAAGGAGTCCTGACACATTTACCAAGTCATTCACATATAAAATAAATAGCTTTGGTCCAAGCACAGAGCCCTGGGGAACTCCACATGTGATATTACAGAGGTCAGATCTTACATCATTTATTTGTACAAATTGTTTCCTATCTTTTAAGTAGCTAGATACCCACTGTAATGCTGGTCCTCTAATACCATATTTGTTCAGTTTTTCTAGGAGAATGGTGTGATCAATAGTATCAAATGCTTTTTTTAAATCAACAAAAATACTGACACAATATTGTTTTTGATCGACAGCAGTTGTTATTTGTTCCATTAATTCCATGAGAGCCATTGATGTAGAGTTTTTAGCTCTGAACCCATACTGACTGTTGCTTAGAATATTTTGTTTGTCTATAAATTGATCTAGTCTGTTCACAAATAGTTTTTCAAGAATTTTAGAAAACTGTGGTAACAAGGATATAGGTCTGTAATTGTTGAACACACATTTATCACCATTTTTAAAAAGAGGAACTACCTTAGCTACTTTCATATTATCTGGAAATATTCCTGTTGAAAATGATAAGTTACATATATATGTAAACGGCTCAATAACATAGCTCATTATATCCTTTACAAACATCATATCCATGTCCACCCAGTCCTTTGATCTCTTGTCTGTAAGATTTTTTACTACCTTCATTATTTCCTCTTTGTTAGTTCCATTTAGAAAAATACTGTTTGCACAACCTGTAATTGAATGGCTCACATTATTATTTACTTTTGGTATTTTAGCTGCAAGGCTTGATCCAACATTCACAAAATATTGATTAAATCCATTGACAATTTCATTTTCATTATAAACTTCATCTTTTTCTGTTACAAAATATTTTGAAATACTAGTTTTTGCTTTATGATTCTTCATAACACTATTCATTACTCGCCATGTTGCTTTCATATCACCATTACTTTTATCTAATAATTTACTATAATATTCTTTCTTATGTTTCCTTATAATCCCTACTAATTTATTTTTATACTTTTTATATTTTTCTTCAGCGTTCTGACTTCGCAATTTCAAGAAACATGAATACAAATAATTCTTTTTTTTACAAGCATTTCTCAACCCTTTTGTCATCCATGGTTGGTCAACGATATTTCTCTTTGTATAATTTGTTTGTACACAATTTTTTTCATACAGAGTTTCCAAGATATTCATAAACTCATCATATGATCTGTTCACATCGTCAACATACACTTCATTCCAGTCTTGTTTATCTAGATCCTCTTTTAATTTTTCCAAAACTTTTTTTGATGTGTTTATGATCTTTTTCTTTGTTTTAACTGCTTCTGTGATACTTTGATCATTTTTATAGATTGTGAAAACTGGTAAATGATCACTTAAGTCGGTCGTTAAAATACCACCTATCACCTCTCCGTTTGTTATATTTGTGAAAATATTATCAATTATTGTGGCACTATGAGTTGTAATTCTTGTTGGCTTGGATATCAACGGATACATATTTAAACTGTACATTGAATTTATAAATGTACTGATGTTATTTGAATCTGTTTTATTTCCCATATCAATGTTAAAGTCTCCACACAAAAAAACTTTTTTATTAAAACTCTTCTCCAATAGCTCCAAGATTTTATCAGTGAATATTTCTATATTTGATCCTGGTGATCTATATACACAACTTATTATTATGTTTTTATCATTTTTGTTTATTATTTCTATTGTTATCATTTCCATAATATTATCAACTATTATTGACATTTCATTATTTAATTTACATTTTATTTCATTCATTACATATAGAGCGACACCACCACCTCTTTTATTATTTCTGTTCATGTGAAATAATTCATACCCTTCGATGTGAATATTACTTGTGTTATCATCATTGAGCCATGTCTCTGACAGTGCTATTATTGTAAAAGTTCTGTTTAACTGTTTTAAGTAATCTGTTATTTTGGATATATTTGCATTTATACTTCTGCTGTTAAAGTGAATAATAGAGAGAACTCCATTTGTTATATTGATGTCATTAAATTGCTCTTCATTGTAGTATTCGCTATCTTTTATTACTGGAAAAAAGTTAGCATCAATAACATCATTAACATTATATATTTTAGGTTCTGAGTCTTCGTATGTTGTCATGTTTTAATGTATTTGTAATGTACTGTACTATTCTGATTCTTTTGCTGTGATCTGAGTATCTTTTTGCCTGGTTGTTCACATTATCATTGAAATGCAACCGTCATCAGACTCCAGCGTGAACAGTCCACAGGCATGAAGCTGACATGTAGATGAAGACATGACATCACATGCAGCATGCTGTGTTACAGAAGTTAATATGGATGCTACGCATGTTAACATGTGTGGATCAATTCTGAAGTTGTTGTACAGTAAATGTTAAATGGACTGTACTTATATAGCACCTTTCTACATTACAGTATTATTATTATTATTATTATTATTATACTGTATTTTTTTTATTGAAATACTCGAAGTGCTTTACACTACAATCTGTGCCCTCATTTACCCATTCATACAGCACTGTCAGTCTGAGCTAACTAAATGACTAGTCGTACCATTTCTTGATTAATCCGGTACAGAATTGCACTTACAGAACAGGAGGAATGTGCTGAAGTTACAGGGCAGAAACAAACTCAAGTATCGATCCCATCACGTTGATATCGATACTGTTCGTCGCTATAGTCATAAAAGAATATGTTGCTGTAGATTCTGTCATTCGGGAAACGGGAAACTAAAAGAGAAAAAAAAGACGAAACAACCAGACATCTGTTGTGTAGCTGAAGATGTAGAGTTCCAAGCTTTAAACTAGAGCCCCGACCGATATTTCGGGTAGGGCTGATATATCGTAGGGCTGACATATCGTAGGGCTAACATATCGGTAGGGCCGATATATCGGTAGGGCCGATATATTGGTAGGACCAATATTTTAGGCCGATTTAGGCATTTTTGGACCTATCAGTATTGGTGATAATTGTCCCATTATGCGCCAGTATAAACACTGGGAACAAGCTGTGTCCTGACTGGCAAAATGCATAATTGTAGAATGTATCCAGCAGAGGGTGCAAGCAGGCTGTGTCATCATGGCCAGGCACTTTTAATTTTCACTTTCACGTTCAGCACAGCCGAATCAAGGAACAACTACGTAGCATATTTTGCTGAACAGAGCATGATAAGTTTATTTTAACTGATCGGGAGAATAAATAAACGTTTAAAAAAATCAACAAAAATAAATTATCTTCAATCCTCCAAACTGCATGTCATTTGCATGTCTCAAGTTAGCAAGCTAACATTTAGATAACCTAGCATTGATTTGTAAAACTTTAGCCGGAACAATAAATCTAACATAGATATATCAGTGTTGGTAATGTTATCTTTGTCGTCCTCAATTAAATTAATTGTCTGAACTCTTTACTTCTTTGCAAAGAAATGAATAAATAAATAAAAAAACGCTTCGGCCAAATCTAATTAGGCCTTCACAATACGTGATTGACTAAACAATGAACGGAGAAGGGTGTTTCTTTGTTTAATTTATATTTTTGTTGCACACTTGATAACTTTATGGTGAATAGTAGAGGACAGAAAATGTGAACGCACGTTAGGAAGACTGTTTTAAGACTTTACGTGTTAAAACAGGTTTAAAAGTAGCTGTTTAGTTAGAATCTTGGGGGGTGCACAAAGCAAAAAAAAATTCTGCCAATATATCAGTTATCAGCATCAGCCCTCTACCAATAGATGTAATGGTGATCGCCAAATGTTCCTTATCAGTCAGACTCTACTTTAAACTGCTTGACGCTGGTATCAATTTTATCAATATTTGTATCAATCTGCGTACAACTACCTCAGTGTCGTAAGTCAGATGAAATGTGACATGAGTGTTCAGACTATGGTTAACTAGAAAACTAGAAAACTAACTAGATAACTAGAAAAACTAGTTAACTAGAAAAACATTGGATATGTATCCAATTTAGTACCGCATGTGGGAAAAAAATATCCACCTGGGATGTATTAGAAAAAATCTGATTTGTGGCTTTCTAACTGTCATAAGAAAAATGAAATAAAATCAGATATGGACCACATTGGTATCCAGTGTAAAGACACCAATTGTTCAGCTGATGACCGGAATCAAATAAACTTTAGATATAATTTAAACCAAATGGTTTTTCTCTATCCAAATATGATCTAGTTGCAACGTATTTCAAGCCGTGGTCAAACGTGCAGTAAGAAAGATGTCTTGTGGTATGATGCACTTCCATATTTTTACAGATTTTGTTTGCTGGTAATTATAGTTCTTAGAGAAAAATGGATTTGAGTAGATCAAAGCTTTAAAACTGAATCGTAATTGGAACTTGCAACCCACCAAAAAAAGCAATCAGTGCATCTATAACAGCATAGATTGACTTGTCTTTATGTGCTGAAGCAGGCCCCGAATTATAATTAAAAGCTTTAAAACATTTTAATTTTTCGTATTTTTATATTTCAGTCACTTACTCTACTAGACACAGACATGTCATTCATTTGGTTGCAAAATATCATAATAGTTCAAGCAATGATCTACTCTGCCTACGAAATAAAGCGTTATATTTTCTATCATTACCCACCCCTCATCCTTCCAAATCCTATTTTGTGATACGCATGTAAATAATCAAATAATCTTTTGTAATTCATCACAACATTGAATTGTTGATTATTTTCAAACAGAAAACCCACTCAGGTTTGTCCACCAGCATCATGTCAGTTCTCACGACTTGTTTTTCACTCTTTTCTCAGTTCTCGGTCTTTATTATAGTTGCGTCGACGAGTCATTTTTGATTAGGTATATTAAAACTGCAACATGCGGCAATGTCAACCTGACTTTTTGTTTAATATCACACAGACTTGAGGATGCTGAGATCAAGGCCCTGTGGGGGACCGTACCATCTGTTGCCTTCTTTGTTGCAATGCCTTCCTGATGGCATTGCAGAACGGTTAAGAATCTTAAAAAAAATACATAAATCCTGCTCCATTCTGGCAAGGAGATGCTGCATTTACAAGAAAATCCATACCATCCTGTTTTTCCTATCGGCATTGGCCAGGTACAACTCTTTGTGTTCCCCTGCAGACAAACACAACAAACACAAAGAGACGCTTGCGAGGTGAAACGACAGAAGAGGACCCTCATTATCGTGTCATTTCATTTTGTCTCATAAATCATTCAAACCCCAACACACCAAAGCACACTTGCCATTGAAACATCACAGATTGGAATAATTATTTCCAATGTGGTGATGAAAGCTACCAATTATCATCCTCTTAGTGGGAAGATTTATTCTGCCTCCTAAACAGCACTGGTGTGAATCAAACCAAACTTTTCTGAAAGAGACAACAACAGAGAAAAGGGATGACATGAGGGTGAATCAGGCAGGTGCACTTAGATTTAATTATTTATTTTTATACTTCGATTAGAAAGAGGACAAATTGTTTACTGGTTCTCTTTGGGTGTTTTTCTGTTAGGTCTTTTTAAGACCTGACACTAAACTGGAAGAAAGAAACTAAACAGGTTTCCATTAAACTTTGTACCAAGAGTTTCTAATAAATCTGATTTCATCCACTTTCTATGTGATTTTAGAATTTATTCAATATACATTTACAACTGATTGGATTGTTCCAAGCTAAACAATAACATTTACAAAATATGTTTTTATGGTCTATATTTACTGGGGTCGGTCGGGGCTGTAGTAGCTTGGTGGTCAGTGCTGCCGTCTTGTAATTCTGAGGTTGCGGGTTTGAGCCCAGGTTGCGTCAGGAAGGGCATCTGGTGTAAAAGCAACAGCCAAATCTTTCATGTGAGTTTGCTTGCTGGGGCGACCCCTGAAGAAAGGAGAAACTGAAAGTAGGCCTGTCACGATAACAAATTTAGCTGAGTGATTGTCTCAGAAATTATTGCGATAAACAATAATATTGTTTGAAATTTGACAATAATCAGTAATTATTGACAAATGTAAGAAGAAATGTTGGGTAATTTGTTTGCATGTAGTACCTTTTCTCTACCACTGGATGGCAGTATAAGATTGTTTGAACTGAAGGGTGGATAGTGAGGGAGTGAGTAGCGTGTCTCTTCAAGAAAAATGGGAATGAGGCCAAACTAGTTCTCAGCTTCTTTTTGCAGAGAAAAACTACTTTTTACACGAAGGCACAGGTTTCAACCATGAATTATGGAGCTTCGACAAGACTGAGTCTTTTCCCTCCAAAGTTGGCCTTTTAGCTTAGCTCATTGCTTAGCTTTTCAGCTTATCTGCTTTCTAACGATCCAAAAACTCGATTTTGGATGGTTAAAATTTATCTTTATTTATTTTTTCATTTACCCTTTATTTATACAGGTAGTCTCATTGAGCCACGAGAACTCATTTTCAAGAGAGACCTGTTTTAGGGAGCAGATGGTGGGGGTTAAGGGCCTTGCTCAGGGGCCCAGAGTGGGGCGAATGAGTGTGGGTGTTTCACATTCTTCCACCCACATTTTTGGACATTGTCAGTGCCGGGGCTTGAACCGGCGATCTTCGGATCACAGGCCACCACTCCCCACAAAAATACAAAAAAATTATTATAGAGAAAAGAGAAAGGGAGGGGTCAGTGAAGAGCACCGGAGTTAAGCCATTTGTTATCCAGTGTCTTCAGTGGAAAGAGAGACACACAAAGAAACGAAAAAGCAATAAATGAAAATGAGGTTGATAATTTTTATTTATCATGTGATTAATTGATTTACTGTTTTATCGCAACATGCCTAACTGAAAAAAACTCACTGTACTTACCGGTACTTTTTTATGTACCACAAACCTTGGAACTATGAACAGTGATGTCTGAAAGCCATGCTTTAAAAACAAATTTAGAAAAACATCTTGCAGACTTGAGAAATGCATCCTCCTTAATTGGTTATTGAATGGACTGAATTGACTGAGCATGAACATTGATGGCATCATCCTTAAGTTGATACTTCTAGTAGGTGTCAAGTTCTCAAGTAATGGTTGATCCACTGTGAGAGGGTGCTATTTATAAGACTGAGCTGAATACAGCATCTCAGAATGAGGAAGTCTTTCGGACGAAAGACGAAACGTTTCTACAATTTTTATTATTTTTTGAATGTCCAGAGGACCAGACTTAGCTTTTTTAGATTTTTCTACCTGGATTATTGAGCATGCATCAGGGTATTCTCAACTAATAGTTTTTCTGCTGTCGTCTTGTTGGTGATAAAATACAGTTTAATGATGTTGAATGTTTATATTTGACATTTTCTTTTGCTGAAAAAGCACATATGAAAACATGAAACTAATTCACTAAATTGGACAAAGTACCCAAGCAAAAAGAAGGAAGAGCAAGAGTACTGCATTCGGACATGATACGCTCGTTGACAAACTATAATACAGCAATCTATAGCAATGGCCCGGACAAGCAAAGACGTTGTAAAACGTTAGACCTTAATTTCTGACGTTGACCTTAGAGCTGGGGTGATGAAATGATCACACAACACACTGTCTAGTGGTGGTACAGATCTGTGTGAAGTTCTGTTAAAATATATTGAGTTGATAGAAGTTATGGCCCAGACAAGAGAAAGTTTAAGGATGTACAGACATAGATTCTAGCATATTACTACTGCCTTTCAGCGCAAGCATAGCAACAACAACAACAACAACAACAACAACAACAACAACAACAACAACAACAACAACAACAACAACAACAATACATTTGTTGAAAAGCAACCAATGCACAAAAACAGTAGACAGAAACACCTTCAGGGTGAACTATTGATTAAAGGGGACCACATGTAAGTATTTAAAAATTTTATGTTATGTCTGTGTGCTATCTTGACAATATTAATTCATTTTAATACACAAAATAATTCTTAGATAATTAATTATACCCTTTTTAATTCTGCCATTTTTAACTTTCGTTTTGAACGACCGGTTTCTGATACTGAGTTCTGAAGTCCACGCCCTTCAACGATCTGTTTACGCCCTCTGTAACAGCCAGTATCTGTAATGTGTTGTTGTTTTAAAATTAGCTCTTTTTTTATTACTCATTTGACTTACTGTTAGTGTTAGCTTAAGATAACTTACCGAAACCCGTCTGAGCGCGCCGCAATTTGCTGCTCCTTTTAGCATTAGACCACCCGAATCCGATGCTAATGTTAGCTTGTTCCTCTTCCGGTGTTCGCCAGCTCCGCTCGTTGCACGCGGAGATTTTGGGAGTTATCGCTGTTCCAGTCAAGACACACACAACGTTCACCAAGTGTCTCCCGTAAATTAATCCGTAAGGAGAAGGTCCTCGCTGCTGCGAGGCTTCTGCCAGGCTGCTGCGAGGCTGTACAGTTGAAGCTCCGCTCCATCGCGCCAGAAGAGGGTCCCGTTGCCGCCGGTCCCTATGCCGGGGGTCTGCTCGTTTAATTTTTGCCGGCTGCGCGTTGGGAGCGATCGCAAATACACTAAAAATTGAACTAAAACATAAAAATAACAATTATACTTTATTTATAAAGCCATTTAAAAAACCACAGCTGCAACAAAGTGCTGTACACATGAAATTAATAACATATAAACAAAAGATGAGATGAAATCATGAAAAACAACAGTCATGTGTTTAATACAGAAGTGGGTTGAGCCTAACATGGGGTTGCTAGGTGAGGGGCTGGACTCAGGTTGGGGTGGGTTGTCCTCTCTCGCTTGTGACGTAACATGCGAGATTGACTTCCAGTTTATTTCAAAAACGAAACCTATATTATCACAGTAAAATAAATCTACTTAGAGTAAATAAACCACTGGGTGCATTTTTTTGGCCTTTGGACTGTTTTTTTATGAAGTAAATACCCAAAGTTGAGTAAAAAAACAGTAAAAAGTGAATTTTGAATGTGTGGTCCCCTTTAAAATAATTCAAAAAGCTACAAAACAGTCCAAACTATTAAAAGCAAAAGCACAAAAAAAAATCATATAAATATTATTAGAATGAACCCCCTTAGCCCTCAAAACAGGAAAAAATAACTTTTAAAGAGCACTTTGAGCATTTTCATGTGAAAAACCACATCATGCTTAGTCAGTGAGCAGAATCAGCTGATTTTCAGCTTGACCAGATGCCAGGATTTATGTTCACAATCAACAACCCAGCCCTCCTTTTATTGTTTATGAGCTTTATAAATGAATTGTAAAGTACTATATTCAACCAAATCATACAATTTTAATAATTTCAGTTGATGAAATAATATACTGTACTGTATTTGTTGGGTGACCATAACACTTCCTACTAATAATTCTTGTAGCTCTTTTCTGTAAAATAAAAATAAGATTTGTACCGTAATTGTTTTGCATGCTTTTCCCTAAACTTAAATACAAAAGATTAAATGTGGAACAATCATTACATTATACAATATATACAAAGTTTTGTCATTCAAAAACTATCTTACTTTATACAGTAACGTAACTGAATTTGTTATTTTTATTCTTAACTAATTTACATGAGATTTCCATGTCAGCTTCTCATCAATAATGACACCCACAATTTTTATTTCATTAACTCTATGAATTTTAATACTGTCAATTTTAAATGGGATTTTGATCATTTTCTTTCTATTACTAAATATCATGCAGGTTTTTTTTTCTCCAAATTTAATGATAACTTAAGTTGGGACCAAGTTTGTATTTTTACTAATTCTGCTTGTATCTTCTCTAACACCCGTTTAATATCTTCACCCGAACAAAAAAAATGTTGTATCAGCTGCAAATAAAACCCACTTAAAAAGCCCTGACACATCAACCAGATCATTCACATACAAAATAAAAACACTTTGGTTCCAACACAGAGCCCTGAGGAACTCCACATCCATTAACACAAAATTCTTATCTTACATTGTTTACCTGTACAAATTGTCTCCTATTATTCAAATAACTAGAGATACCCACTGTAGAGCTAATCCTCTAATGCTAATAGTTTTTCAAGGCGAATGGTGTGGTCAATGGTGTTGAAGGCCTTTTTTAATAAACAAAAACGCTAACACAATACTGTTTTGATCAACAGCATTTGTTATCTCTTCTATTAGTTCCACGAGAGCCATTGATGTTTAATCATTTGCTCTAAACCCATATTGACTACTACTTAAAATATCCTGTTTATCTATGAATTAGTCTAATCTGGTTACAAAGAACTTTTCTAATATTTTTGAAAATTGTGGCAACAAGTTAGGACGAGTAGAAGAAGGGAGAGACAAATGAGGGACGGGAGGCAGGGAGGAAGGGATGGTACGGGGAGCAGTTGAAGCCAGCAAAGGCTGGGACTGAATAACAGAGGATAAAAGCTGAGAAAGTTCTGACAGAAAAGGTGTAGGCACGGGTGGTAATGTGAACTGGCTCCCACTGGGGGGAGCTGTCGCCATTACAGAAGGTCCAGAGGTAGACGACTGGATGACGTCACGGGAGACGTTGGGGGCGGAGGCGGAAGAAGGAACACGAGTCGCGGCCGAGGGTTGTTCAAATGGCGAAGGAGGAACAGGCTGCTGAGTGGAGGAGGCGGAAAGGAGCTGAAAGAGCCGTAATTTATTGTCCGAACGGCAGAAAGGGATCCCGTT
>JBBPBX010017698.1:23728-46511 GCA_038048925.1 Garcialebias charrua | reverse complement strand
AAGCATATTTTAGAGTGATATTATAATGTGGGAAATCTCACCGTGTTGTACATGACCCGCAAACTTTGTTGTTGTTGTACAACACCAAACTGTGACCGTCATACAGAGGTTGGTACCATTCTGGGATCAAATGGAATTTGAAATAAACGTGTTGCATCTCTGACCTAAGAAAATAAGAATATCATATATCAGAAGGCATTAAAATAGCCTAACAATCATCTTTATTACAAATAAAAATGTCATTTTGACAAACTAATACTTTGCATTAAGGCAACAAAAAAAATTTAAAGGTGCCATCCAACTTTAGTTTGTATCTTTTGTTTCCTTCATCTACAATCAAGCATGTCTTACGATGTATAAACCAAAGTTGACTCTACCATGAATGAGGCAGGCTCCTACCTTTTTATCTTTACCTCTTGCGACTTGTACACTCCCTGGATATAATAGAAGGAGAAAAATACCCAAGTTGTAAGTCCCTGTATCTGTAGTCTCCATGTAGGTATGAGGCCATGACCCCACTACCTCATGGGGAATCCAGTTTTAATCCCCAGAATTGTCCTGAATGTTTTCCCTCTTTCAGGCCACATCTCTCATTAGTCAGATAAGTACCACCACCTAGTGATTTATTCAACTCTTGTTTTAAATCATTCTTTTTGATGCAGATTTAATTCAACTGTACATCTGATTACTCTGTGCTCTGCTCAGAAAGATACACATGTGGTTTCTGCTATGGGTTTCTCTTGTTAATTGCAGCATTTCACAGCAGTGCTGGCTTTGAAAGTCCCACACATACACACACACATTCATTCCTTACTCTCTTATGACGTTTGTTCAATAGTCAGGAAAGTTGCAAACTTCTGCAGGGGTAGCTTAAAATTGATCCAGGAAAGAGCAGTAACAAACACGCCATGGTTGTATACCTACACTCGTTTAAACACAGGGATGCAGGTTTATTTTATTTATTTCAAGAATACAATTTTCATTAACCTGCCCTACAACTAATGAGGCTCGTATTTCCAGTTCGGCCCGTGTTTTTAATTCAGACCATGAGACGGTTATTTGCAATCGAAGCTTAACTCACTTCTGAGCTTTCCAACTCAACACAATAGTGAGTTTGACAGCTAAAGCAAATTAGCCCTGGCAGTGCACGTTTGATACCTTATTGGCAGGTTGCGCTCTGTAATTGCTTGCTTAGGTTTGCCACAAGGACACTGCTCTGTGTTTGAGTGTGTATCCTGCACACACACACACACAGTCCTGAGCTCTCACTAATCCATCACTTAAATGTCAAACTTCTCCCCACTCAGGGTCAGTCAAGTTGATTAGAGGTCCGGGGGTTTGTCTCTTACTGAACCTACTTTTTGAGGACTTTCCAACTCAAGGTTGATACTGGTATTTTTCCAGCTTGACGACAATGAGGTTGAAGTTTAAATCAATGCATTTTATATATTATTGTTACCTTTCCTGGAGAAGAAAAAAAAAATGGTGTGAAATAATTTATATATTTATAAGGTAATTTATGTTCATTAGCTCATTAGTAGCCAAAGGCATGTTGACCTAAATAAAGCAGACTGACTTGATAGCGGGAGCTGAGCAATGGCTGCCCATGAGGAGTAAAGGTTAGACCAAAGTAGGCCACATTGTCATATTAGAGTGAAGAACCAGGTCAGATAACGGGAAGGAGAGTCAGACAATAAGGAAGGAGACGGGGATGGGACCGCACTGGGCCTTTTGGCCTTTCACTTGGAGAAGAAACCAGAGGACGAACTGACCTAGATGGTGAAGAAAGAAGCAAAAGACGAGAGTTGATCCTGGAAGGAAACCAGCCGATGGAGTGAATGAACATGTTTTTTTTATTTGCAGGAGATTACAAGACTTTCACTGCAAGTGCAAAATATCAATTTCTCCTCATGCGCAACATTTGAATCATTTGTTTAAGCCATTCTGTTTTATCAACCGATTAAAAATATTGAAGTGAATCATTAAAGGAAAGCAAATAAAAACGTATTGGGTTATATTAAAAACGTTACTAGAACCGCCTTCTTCCACCTGCGTAATATCACTAAATTTAGAAATATTGTATCTAAAATGATGCAGAAAAACTGGTTCATGTGTTTGTCACATCTAGACTGGCCTATTGCAATGGTTTATTATCTGGGTGTCCAAATACTTCTTTAAAACATATTCAGTTGATCCAAAATGCTGCTGTCAGAGTCTTAACTGGAGTTACTGGGAGAGATCATATCTCTCCAGTTTTAGTTTTGCTCCATTGGCTCCCTATCAAATCCAGAATTGAATTCAAAATTTTACTTCTAACATACAAAGTTCTCAACAACCTAGTTCCATATTATACAGCTCTTATTGTTCCATATTTTCCTAACAGAGCACTTTGCTCTCAGACTGCAGGTTTGCTCGCATTCCCTAGAGTTTCTAAAAGCAGAATGGGAGGAAGATCTTTCAGTTCTCAGGCTCCTCTCTTGTGGAACCAACTTCCAGTTTCTGTCCATGAGGCTGACACATTGTCCAGTTTTAAGACTTTCCTTTTTGATCAATCCTATAGTTAGGGTTGTTTCGTTATGCTGCTATAAGCTTAGACTATTAGAGGACACATTGACCTCATTTCCTTAAGTGAAATAAAGTGATTTTTGACCTGCCATTGTGTATCTGTTCCTACCAAACCCAGCCAGTCGGAGCAGCACTGATTCCACCCATTGACTTTATTGTTAATCGACCTGACTACCATAATTTAACTACACGGATTACACAATAGAGTAGAAAATGTACGTATTTTAAAAATAATAAAAAATATATATATATATATTTTTTTATATATTGTAGCCGGGTCGGGTGTGGTTAAAATTGAGGTGAAGTTTAAAAGTTTAAAAATACTATTTTAAATAAATAAAATTGATTAAAATGGTTGTACCTAAAAAGTTATCTTAAAAAGCACGCAGGCCCGTTTGCAGAGGAGGTTTGGGACAAGCTTACACACTGACACCAGTTAAATTGCACAATTATTTAATTAAACACTAAGTTTAAAATATTTACAATTTAAAACAAGGGCAGCAATAGCTCCAGTCAAAACTAAAAGTGCAATTCATTTCAGTACATTCAAAACAGGAAAAACCACACACACAAACATACACACACACACATACACACACTTCCTACACCAATCCAGGGGTACTGTCGCCTCCTGGAGGGATCTGATAACAGTCACAGGACAGTTCAGAGTCCACCCTGGTTGGATCTGTCGTCCGGAAGATACGCCACTCCAGCCGACGCCTGTTCAATCAGTTGAGCTGGACGTTAGGCCCAACTCAGCCCGCAGGACGCGTGACGCGGCCCGCCCCACGCCGTCCAGACAGCGAGCACCGATCTAGGACCAGTCGGCAGATGATGGACGACCCAGATGGAGGCAGAAAACCAGTCGGGACCGCAGTAGACAACACCCAGGACAAATAACCGTCAGAAGGACGCCAAGGACAAACAGCAGGGACTAAAACAATAAATATTTAACATTAAAATCTAAAAAGTATAAAACAGAGAGATAAACTGGTGCTTACTCACCACCAAGTTTCACCTCTAGCAAGAGGGAAACATGAAGCTTGTCAGTGGTCGCAAGAACAATAGATCATTGCGACCATGCACCCGCTAGCGCGTGACACTGCCATCAGACACCAAGGTCTGTCCCGGAAGGCAGATGGCATGTAATTAACCCTGAGGGCTGGGCCCGTTTTATACAGGAAGCCCAGCCCCAGACCCACCAATCACATTGCAGCACCTGTATAGTGCATTCAGTGGCCGCAGGACATCCTGCCACATTTATTTTTTTGACTGACCCTCTACCATCCCTCGGCAGCTTCCTGCCACTGAATAACATTTCCCTTTGACGGAACACACTTATAAATCACACAAAGTGTTTAAAAGTAAATGATAAATATGAACTGGTTTCAGTGGTGATTTTAGACTCTTTAAAGACCGTGTAAAGTGAATTTCAACATTTTCTTCAATAAACATTATAAATGTCATAATTGTAATCTTGTAAATGAGTAAAAAGTCTCAAAATTGTAGCTCAATTAATTTTGGAGTTATAGATCAAACTGTGTATAAAGATATTTCTGTTTCAGGATTTTTTAGGCGTGGTTTAAATGTTACCGTGTTTCGTCACACGGTAACAAGCCCCACCCCCTGCAGCTCCAGCCGTATAAATGCGTTCTTCGGTGGAGCCGTTCACTCGCTACCGACCGTCTCCCTCCAGTACTCTCACTCCTTTTACGCATGGAGGACTGCAGCCGCTCCATTGTGACATTGAGACGCAGGAGGGAGTCAAACAAACCCAGGCGTGCTGCTGGAGCGACCACATGCCACCTGCACCTCCGCGCCCCCCGCGCGCGTGTGTGTGTGTAGAGCGATCCGCGTGGAGCTGAAATCCTGCCACGCGCGCAGTGAAACGCCGTGACTCCGCTGACACAGATGAGATAACTTATCAACGTGATTACTCTTTATTTTAATCACCAACACAGACCCCGCATGCGATGTGACCGGGTCGGACCGGGTGCAGCGAGTCCGTTGCTCATCTTCTAAAATAGCGCTTATTATTAAACACATAACAGCGGAGTTATGTGTCCTCAACTTTAAAAACAAAACCAGAGTTGTTAGTGCACTAAAAACAGCGTAACTCTTGGAAAAATGAGCTGGTGTTACAGCCAGCCAGAACTCAGATAAAAACAGAGCAGGTTTACTGCTGCTCCCGTCTGCCTCTCCACACACAGTCAGCTCAGGGGGCAGGACACTGGTGCAGTACTGCGCTGAAACCACGCCCACGCGCTGACACGCCCCCAGCGTTCCAGAGCAAGGCAAAATCATGTTTTTTCATGATTTTTGAGACTTAATTTTATAAGGTAAACAATGTTTTTAATCAGTCAGATTTATATGGGTGATTAATAACACATATTTATGCCGTGTGACAAACTCAAAACACAAATTTAATTTTACTTTACACGGTCTTTAAATTTAAACTCAGCAGCCCTGAAAAGTAAAGAAACCATCATTAGGATTGTGTAAGGAAATAGTTCTCAAGCCTTAGAATCACCAAAATATGGAATAAATATGGAATAAATGACGACAGTCTCAAACGGGCCAATAAGATCTTTTTTTTTTTTTTTTTGCACAAGTCCCACCACCTGTCAATCAATCCAGTAAACACGTCAGCAACTGAGCAATCAGTAACCTCGATTTGTCCTGAAGTGAACATCCCTTACCTGCAGAGCTGCAGCAGAGTTGCATGAACGCTGTGCAGTCAGAGAGATTTCAATAATAAGAGATCAAAAAAGGCGTTCAATACAGGATCAACTGGACTTTATTTGTTGCAGAAAACGTTTCGACTTCTGTCCAGAAGTCTTTTTCAATTCTGAATGAATGGAAGCTGTGAGACCGAGAAGTTTTATACAGGCTGACATGCCACGCACCAACATATGAAATTGGAAACTGAAATAACCCCACAACATACCTGAGATAACATGCCCATTCTATTTAAATTGACAAAACAACACATCACAGCTTAACAGAAGGGGGTTTGTAACACATACATGTAAATTGAAAGATCACACCTTAACAGTAGGGGGTTCCCTTGAGGTCTCTGGTAGAAGACACAAAACTGTATGTAAATTGACAAAAAACACCTCCCAACCAACAACAGAGGCTACTCAGAGAACTTTGTTAGTCTAATTTACAGACAAGACATCTCTGCTCCCATCCGGTGTAAAACGTTTCGGAATCAAATCCAAAACTGAGTTATAAGTCTTAGAAAGTTGAAATCTCAGACCTCCTCCTCTGTTAAGAGAAGGTTTTTCTCTCTTAACATAAACAGCTTCCTTCACCCCCCTCTCAAACCATCTGTGCTCTCGGTCCAAAATTTGAACATTCTGGTCCTCAAATGAGTGACCCTTGTCTGTGAGGTGGAGGTGAACAGCTGAGTTTTGTCCAGAGGAGGTTGCTCTCCTGTGGACAAAACTCAGCTGTTCACCTGTACTTTTTCAAAGCGAAAAAATTTAAATCCAGCAGATTTGACCATTACGTGAATTTATTAAGAAACGGTTAAGCTAAGTCACATGTTTGCTATAATTTTCAGCAGACAAATAATTGTTTTTACCGTGTTAATCTTGTGAAAAGTCCTTCCGTGCATGCTTCTGTGGTCGTCATTTTCAGCAGGGCAAATGACGCGCTGACGCGTCACGTAGCGGTGACGCATAATAGATGCAACTTATATAAAGGTGCAACCTGTTTATGGATTTTTCCAATTTATTGCCAATAATTGGACAAAGCGACTTATATAAAGGTGTGACCTATAGTCCAGAAAATACTGTGTGTCCTTCGGTGTCCTGAAAGGCGCTTTTAAATAAAATGGACTAATAAATACAATAATACTCAAATTATATTATATTATTATATTATATTATATATAAATAAACTGAATTGAATTTAATTGAATTATACCATATAATTATTTTATTGCACTTTTGCTGTTTGCTTTATAAAAACAAATCTGTGAGAGTTTTAGTGAGAATAAAAATACAAGGAAACCAACCTACTGACACGTTTTAAAATGGCCCAAGAAAAAAAAAAGTACCCAAGTCATTAAAAAGTTCAATAGAGAATAGTATGATTCTAACACTTTTCAACTTGTCGCCTGTATTCATGTAGCACACTTAAAAGCAGTAAATGTGATTAAAATTAGACGTTAAAAGAACAACAACAAAAGTCAAGGCGATATGTTTTTATCAGTGTGTAACCAGTTGATTCAGCTGCTGCAGGGTTGTGTTGTTGCCATTTCACAGAGCACTTACTTCTTGGCCAACAAATAGCCAAAAGTAGTTGCAGGGCGCTCGTTTGAGCAGTTCCTGTGTGTTCATGTGGGACTGGATCATCTTTTTTTTTTTTTTCAAGAACCAAGAGGTAAATGGTTTTTAAATAAAAATGGAGCGTGCTTGTCTTCTGGAGCTGACAGCCTGTCGCCGCCTGCTCAGAAGTGCTGTAAAAGGTATTTTAGATCAAATTCAAAGGTGAATAAAGACCTCGGCTCCACACTTTACTTCAATTTCCCCCAACTTCCTGGAGCATTGTGGCTCCGCGGCTGAAGTGAATAACGGATGCTTCTTTTGTGCACACGTTCATCTCTGACCCGCTCTATCGCTTCTTTTTCTCTTCTATCTATTCCCGTTATTCATTTCCTTTCTCACTGTCACCCTGCTGTTTCCCCTCTTCCTCCACCTCCTGTTAGAAGTGAAATCATCCCACTTTACACCTTTTCACTCCAACACTGCTCTTCTAATTTCCGTTTTCGTTTTTAGGTCTCAAGTTGTAGATTTCTGAAGGAATCAGGTGTTCAGATAAACAGTCAAGAGGTGGAGGAGGATTTCTCCTGAGCCTTCCTCGTCCTGAATTTAGCTCTTCACGCTCTCATAAGCTGTGGCAGGGCCTTTTCTGTAAGAACAACTCTGATCATTTTTAATGTGGGCATCAGGTAGTGCTCCTTCTTTCCCTAATGAATCTCTATCCTGTACATCAAACAGTAAAAAAAAAATATATATACAAAAGGTAATGCTTATTTTCTGCCTATTTTGAAACTCATCTGCAGTCCTAAAATTAAAATGAACATCTTTGTTTTGTTTGTTTTAATGACATACGTTTTAAAAGAACATCCAAGTGCAGTAACTTTTTGAGCTTTATAAAATGACCCTGGTAAATATTGAATAAATGTTCAACTGTGTTCATACAGGGGCTGGAAATCCTTGAAAGTGCTTGAGTTTCCAAAGGTGTTGTTGATTTGTTAAAATATTAAGATTTTAAAACGGCTTGAAAAAAATGTTTTATTAAACATTTTTACTTAGCAGTTTGCCTTTTTTTATATAAAAATATATATAGTTTTGCCACAGCAAGCTTTGTTCGTCGTCTGAACCAGTTCCTCTGACTCTATTTGATTCTGCATTTTCAGTTTGTTGCAAAGTTTGAACAAACGACAAGAGTCTGATGAAAATACTTCCTCTAAGCTCGATGGGCCTATACTCAAGATTTTAATCAAAGGAAATACAGGTACATCTTTAAAAAACAAAATCAAGTCAAGCCACCCCTGAACCAGAGACAATGTCAAAATTGTCTGACCTGACCTGAGCTGAGTACTGGAATTCAGAAAACCCAGTGGACCAGCACCAGCAGAGGACATGACACCAAACCATCATCGACTGTAGAAACTTCTCTCTGGACTTCAAGAAACATGGATTCTGGGCCTTTCTACTCTTTTTCCAGACTCTGGGACCTTGATTTACAAATGACATGAAACATTTACTTTCACCTGAGAAGAGTGAGGGGTGTTAAGGAAGCTTTGTATGTTAAGAGAGAAAAACCTTCCCTTAACAGAGGAGGAGGTCTGAGATTTCAACTTTCCAAGACTTATAACTCAGTTTTGGGGCTGATTCATACCATACCATACCATACCATTTTATTTATAAAGCACTTTAAACAGGAACAAGTCCACCAAAGTGCTGGACAAACAAACACGCAACAGGCAACACATACAATGAAGTACAACACGAAAAACATAAAAACATTGCAGATCATAAATCAAACGATCCAGTACACATCAGCTGGCATTGAAAGCGATGGAGTAGTAGTGAGTTTTTAACCGGGATTTGAAAACCGAGAGGGAGGGGGCCTGTTTGATGAGCAGCGGTAACTCGTTCCAGAGTCTTGGGCCTGCTACAGAGAACGCTCTGTCACCCCTGCGCTTAAGGCGAGTTTCTGGAACTATTAAGAGTACCTGATCCTCTGACCTCAAAGCACGTGGAGGGACATATGGGTGTATCAGATCCGAGAGATAGGCGGGGGCGAGACTGTTCAGCGATTTGTAGACATACATGAGAATTTTGAATTGGATTCGAAGATGAACCGGTAGCCAGTGAAGGGAGGCCAAGACTGGTGTAATGTGCTCTCTTTTGCGTGTGCTGGTTAAAAATCGGGCAGCTGCGTTCTGAACCAGTTGTAATCGTGCAATGGTGGCTTGACTGACGCCAAACAGAAGTGAATTGCAGTAATCAAGCCTAGATGTAATGAATGCGTGAATCACTGTCTCCAGGTGCTTTTTGGATAATATGGGCTTCAGCTTAGACAGACGCCTCAGCTGGAAAAAACAGGATTTGACGATCATGTTTACATGACTGTTGAGTTTCATGGAAGGATCCATTATCACTCCCTTTGAGATTGTAATAACTTTGTCTTTTTATAAAATTTCTTTGGATATTTAAAGGTAATGTGTTATTATGAGCCCTATACATAATTGATAAAATACTATATTCTACCAATTCCTGGAATTTCAATAAGTTTAGTTGAATAAACAAGGTGTTTGAAGGGTGAGTGAAATGTTTTCTGGTGATTACTCTTACAGCTCTCTTTTGTAAAATAAAAACAGGCTTTGTAATAGTTTTGCATGCTTTTCCCCAAACCTCAATACAATAGATTAAATGTGGAGCAATGATTGTGTTATACAACATATGTAAAGCTTTATCAATTAAAAAATCCCTGACTTTATACAGTACTGCAATTGCTCTAGCTAGTTTTTTTTTAATAGAATTTACATGATGTTTCCATGTCAGTTTGTCATCAATGATAACACCCAGAAACTTCACTTCACTCACTTTACAGATCACAACATCTTCAATTTCAAATGGATCGTCATCAACAATTCCCTTTTTGTTACTGAAAATCATGTAGTTAGTTTTATCTAAATTCAAAGATAATTTGTTTAATTTAAACCAAGTTTGTATTTTTATAAATTCTGTTTTCATCATATCCAAAATCTGTTTTATGTCATTACCCGAACTGAAAAAAGTGGTGTCATCGGCAAAAAGAACACATTTAAGTAGTGCTGACACATTTACCAAGTCATTCACATATAAAATAAACAACTTTGGTCCAAGCACAGAACCCTGAGGAACTCCACAAGTGATATCACGGAGGTCA
This sequence comes from Garcialebias charrua, assembly GCA_038048925.1. Classification (NCBI taxonomy): domain Eukaryota; kingdom Metazoa; phylum Chordata; class Actinopteri; order Cyprinodontiformes; family Rivulidae; genus Garcialebias; species Garcialebias charrua. Next base: position 36,494 of record JBBPBX010017698.1, on the reverse strand, counting down.
GATCTAACATCATTTATTTGCACAAACTGTTTCCTGTCCTTCAAATAGCTAGATACCCACTGTAATGCTGGTCCTCTAATACCATATTTATTTAGTTTTTCAAGGAGAATGGTGTGGTCAATGGTATCAAATGCTTTTTTTAGATCAACAAAAACACTAACACAGTACTGTTTATGATCGACAGCATTAGTTATTTGTTCCATTAAATCCATGAGAGCCATTGACGTAGAGTTTTTTTCTCTAAACCCATATTGACTGCTACTTAAAATGTTTTGTTTATCAATAAATTGATCCAATCTGGACACAAATAGTTTTTCTAGAATCTTTGAGAACTGTGGTAATAAGGATATTGGCCTATAATTATTGAATACACATTTATCACCATTTTTAAAAAGAGGAATTACCTTTGCTACTTTCATGTTATCTGGAAATATTCCTGTTGAAAAAGATAAATTGCATATATATGTAAACGGTTCAATAACATAACTTATTATTTCCTTTACGAACATCATATCCATGTCCACCCAGTCTTTTGATCTCTTGTCTGAGAGATTTTTTACCATTTTCATAATTTCCTCTTTGTTAGTTCCACTAAGAAAAATACTGTTGGTGCAACTTTTAATTGAATGACACACCTTATTATCTACTTTTGGTATTTTAGCTGCAAGGCTTGATCCAATATTTACAAAATATTGATTAAATTCATTTACGATATCATTCTCATCATGTATTTCTTTGTCATCTTTCACAAAATATTTTGCAATGTTCGTTTTTGCTTTATGACTTTTTAGAACATCATTTATTACTCGCCATGTTGTTTTAGTGTCACCATTGCTCTTGTTTAATAAATCACTATAGTATTCTTTCTTGCATCTTCTTATAATCATTACCAATTTATTTTTATATTTTTTATATTTTTCTTCAGCTTGTTGTGTTCTCGTTTTTAAGAAACATAAATACAAGTTTTTTTTTTTTTACAAGCATTTCTCAACCCTTTAGTCATCCAAGGTTGGTCAACAATATTTCTTTTTCTACGATTTCTTTGCACACAATTCTTTTCATACAGAGCTTCTAAAATGTTCATAAATTCATCATATGATCTGTTAACATCATCAATATACACGTCCTTCCAGTTTTGCTTCTGTAAATCATCTTTTAATTGATCCATAGCTTTTTTTGATGTGTTTATTATTTTTTTCTTAATTGTAACTTCTTTTGTAATGTTTTGATCATTTCTGTAGATAGTGAAAACTGGTAAATGATCACTTAAATCAGTTGTTAAGATACCACCTGTCATATCCCCATTTGTTATATTTGTGAAAATGTTGTCAATTATCGTAGCACTATGAGTTGTAATTCTTGTTGGTTTTGATATTAACGGATAAAGATTTAAACTATACATTGAATTTAGAAATGTGCTGATGTTATTTGAATCTGTTTTATTTCCCAGGTCAATATTAAAGTCTCCGCACAAGAAAACTTTTTTATTTAAACTCTTTTCCAGTAGTTGTATGATTTTATCGGTGAATATTTCTATATTTGATCCTGGTGATCGATATACACAACTTATGGATATGTTTTTAGCATTTTCGTTTAATATTTCTATTGTTATTATTTCCATAAGATTGTCAACAATTATTGACATTTCTTTAATTATTCTACACTTTATTTCATTTTTGACAAATAGAGCTACTCCACCACCTTTTTTATTGTTTCTGTTTAAATGATATAATTCATATCCTTCGATGTGAACATTATTTTTGTTTTCATCATTAAGCCATGTCTCTGACAGTGCTATTAATGTAAAAGTTCTGTTTAACTGTTTTAAATAATCTGTTATTTTGGATATATTTGCATTTATACTTCTACTATTGATGTGAATAATAGAGAGATCTCCATTTGTTATATTGATGTTATTAAACTTTTCTTCATTATAGTATTCACAGTCTTTTATAGCAGGATAAAAGTTTGCATCAACCATATCTTCAACATTATATATTTTGAATTCTGAGTCTTCGTTTGTTGCTGTCATGTTTTAATCTATTTGTTTGTTTGTCTATATCCGTTTCCTGTTTAAAATGTATGAGGCTTCATGAAAGACAACAACCATGAACTGTTGAACAGCTCAAATTCTATATTCAGAAAAATACAGGCAAAGATTCTTCCTGCATAACTGCATCGTGTATGCTCTTCAGTTCCTACAATTAAAATCGCCATTAAACAGAAATGTGATGGAGCAAAATTATAAACATGCCTCTTTTACAACCTTCTAAATGTGTTGCTAGCTTCAAACTGTGTATTTGTTTCTATTTTAGACTAAATTTGTCAATTAAAGGCACTGAAAGTCATTTTTATATGTGTTTGTGTTAATGACTAAATTATAGACTCGTGGTTTTAAAATACAATATGATATATACATGTTTTATGGGTTATGACATGATACAATATTGGGGTAAATATAAAATCCTATATAATTTCATGTAAAATGGGAAAATATGGTATGGTGCAATATGTATGGTTCTGCCATCTTTTTCCTAAACTTAAAAACTATTGGAACCAGATAGTGAAGCAGATGGGAGAGATGCAACTGAATCAAGAATCCATGTACTCCAGGCCAGTATATATGATATCTAGATTCATGTTAAAGAACAAGACACATCCTCTACTCTGTGAGTTCTGACCCCTCCTAATAGGAAATGCACTGTTCACTACAATACAATAAAATATAGAACAGTATGATACAGTATGGTACTATATGGTACAAAATAGTAAAATACAACACGATACAATGCAATACGTTACTGTACAATACAATACTATGCAATGTGGTGAAACAATACAATACAATGCTTTACATTACTATCTGAAACAATTAAACACAGTACAACACAATATGATAAATACAGCATGTTACAATACAATACAATACGTTGTGATACAATACATTAAAGGAGCTGTATGTAACTTTTCTAACAATATATTTTTAACATGTTTCTTCACTCTGTCACTACCTCCTGACATACTGATTTTAGACAAGTAATCTCTGAAAAAAACTATTGTCCCCTTGCTTCTCTAAAAGCATTTCTAAAAAGCCACAGTGACCCGCCGTTAACCAGCCAATAAAAACAGAGTTTGTAACCAGCCAATAAAAACAGAGCTTGAATTTGAATCAGCCAATAAAAACAGAGCTTGAATTTGAATTTCAGCAGAGCAAGGGAACAGAGCCATATATGGCTCTGAGGGGGAGGGACCAGAAACGTGTCTCTGTTCAAAATTTTCCTAAGTTCCAGCGTGTTCCAGAAATTACATACTGAACCTTTAAAGTACAAAACAATGCAATACAATAAGACACAATATTGTACAATACTATGCAATGTGGTACAAAAAATACATTACAATGCTATACAGTACAATACAGTCTGATATGAATCAATAATTCAGTTGGGTTCAGTTTATTTATAAAGCTCCAAGTCACAACAAGTCATCTCTCATCTGTACAAAAGCATTCATATACATTTTAAAAGCCAATTAGTAAAAGCTATCTAAGGAAGACTGAAAATCAGGTTGTATCTCAACTTAGTTGCAGTCTCCCATCTTGAGCAAGCGCAAAGGCAACAGTGGAAAGGAAAAACTGCCTTTTAACAGGAACAAACCTCCAGCAGAACCAGACTCAGGACGAGTGGCCATCTGCTCTGAGTGGCTGGGATTTGAGAGGACAGGAAGGAGAAATGGACAAACACAGAATGATAGGTCCAGGTGTACTTTCTGTCTGAAGGAAGGCAAATCAAACATGTTAGAGTAGAAATAATTACAAATGCAAACAGGTAGAGTAAGTAAAGACAGCAGCAGAGTGAGGAAATGTAGTCAATTTGTCTTCCAGCAGTCTAAGCCTATAGCAGCATAATTAAGGGATAGCTCAGGAAACACAATCCAACTCTAACTATAGAATTTGTCAAAAAGAAAACACTTAAGCCTACTGTAATCTATTTTTATTCATTCAACTTTTTTTATCCAGGTTAATCCCATTGAACCTCGGGGACTCATTTACAAGAGAGACCTGATTTTAACCAAGAATGATGACAACAGTGGACAACAACGACAACAATAAACAATCATAAAAGAGGCTTACAGATTTAAAATCTTCAAACTGGACAATGTATCAAAGTCAAAGTCAACTTTATTGTCAGATCTGCAATATGTACTGTACAGGACATACACAGGACCGAAATTGCGTTTCTCTCAGTCCCTCGGTGCAACAGTAAACATCTAAACATTGAAACACTGAAACATATAATAATAGACATAAGCATAAAATAGTAAAACTAACACTGTCCTGAGTTTTTTTGCATAGTGGTATAAGAGTATGAAAATTTACACCAACTCTAAAACTAAAACATTAAACATTTAATGAACATAATACTGTCCTGAGTTTTTGCATACTAGTATAAAAAAAGAGTATAAAAAGTATAACTAAAATAAACTAAAGGTTTCTAGCATTGACATTTGCAAAGTGGCAAAGCAGCGTATGAGTTAATGTACACAGTATATGTATGAGGTAGTAGTTGATGTTGTTATAGAGGCAAAAAGTGGCATATGCAGTAAGGCACATTGGGCATCCCTAAATAAGACCGTTCAGAGCACACTGTATATGTATCAGCAGTGGTGTAGATATTAGAGTAGTGTAAATGTAAACAGTAGTAATTACATGTAAGCAGTAGTAATAAAAGTAAACAGTATTAATAAATGTAAACAGAGAATGTAAACAGTATTATGATTATAGGCAGTGATGTAATACAAACATTAGTGCAAGTATGAGAAGTAGTGCAAACTGTATGAGCACATGACCGAGAGTTTAGTGAATAACCCGTTTGATGACACAGAGTCCAGTGTTAAAATCTTTGTGTTGTGTGGTAATGTGTGAGAAAGTTTTAGTGTTAAGGCAGTTCAAATGGGAGGGGGGGCAGAGCAGGCAGAGTGTTTAGCATCCTGACTGCCTGATGAACAGAGCTGTCTCTCAGTCTGCTGGTTCGAGCCTGGAGACTCCTCAGTCTCCTTCCTGATGGCAGCAGTCTGAAGCAGCTGTGTAGTGGGTGTGTGGGATCACCTGCCATGCAGTGGGCTTTCCGAGTGAGGCGTTTGCTGTGTAAGTCCTGCAGTGAGGGGAAGGAGGTGCCGACTATCTTCTCAGCTGCTCTCACAATGCGCTGGAGGCTCTTGCGGCAGGATGCAGTACATGCACCAAACCACACAGTGATGCAGCTGGTCAGGACACTTTCTATGGCACCTCTGTAGAAGGTGCTCATGATGGGGGTTGAAGCTCCAGCCCTTTTCAGCTTGCGGAGAAAGTAGAGACGCTGGTGAGCCTTCTTTGCCAGTGCTGCAGTGTTCCTGCTCCAGGACAGGTCCTTTGAGACGTGCACTCCCAGGAACTTGGTGCTGTCTACTCTCTCCACTGCGGTGCTGTTGATGGTCAGAGGGGCATGTTGGGCATCCTTCTTCCTGAAGTCCACAACAATCTCCTTTGTCTTCTCCACGTTGAGAGTGAGATTGTTGTGTCCGCACCACAAGGCCAGGCGGCTCACCTCGTTCCTGTAGTCCGTCTCATCGTTGTTGCTGATGAGACCCACCACTGTTGTGTCGTCCGCAAACTTGATGAAGTGGTTGGAGCTGTATGATGGTGTGCAGTCGTGTGTTAGCAGGGTGAATAGAAGGGGGCTCAGCACACATCCTTGTGGGGCCCCTGTGTTCAATGTGATGGTGCTAGATGTGTTACTCCCGATTCGTACTGTCTGTGGTCTCCCGGTCAGGAAGTCTAGCAGCCAGTTACACATTGAGGTGTTCAGCCCCAGACTGTCCAGTTTAAGGATGAGCTGTTGGGGGATGATGGTGTTGAATGCCGAGCTGAAGTCGATGAACAGCATTCTAACATAGGAGTCCTTCGTGTCCAGATGTGTGAGAGCTGTGTGGAGGGCAGAGGAGATGGCATCGTCGGTTGAGCGATTAGGTCGGTATGCAAATTGGAAGGGATCCAGGGAGTCAGGGAGGACAGATGTGATGCTTTTCATGACTAGCCGTTCAAAGCACTTCATCAGGATGGGGGTGAGTGCTACTGGGCGATAGTCATTGAGGCATGCGGGCGTTGCCTTCTTTGGGACAGGGATGATGGTGGTGGCTTTGAAACAGGTGGGGACGATGGCCTGGCTCAGTGAGATGTTAAAGATGTCCGTGAAGACCGCTGCGAGTTCCCCTGCACAGTCCTTCAGCACACGACCAGGTATGTTGTCAGGACCAGAGGCCTTCCGGGCGTTAATCTTGATGAATGATCGCCTTACGCTGTCTGAGGACAGCGTCAGCACCTGGCCATCAGGAGAGGGGGGGAGTTTATGTGCTGGTGTGCTGTTACTTGCCTCGAACCGAGCAAAGAACTCATTCAGTTCATTCAGCGCAGAGGCTGAGCTGTCACAGGTCTGGGGGGGTGGTTTGTAGTTTGTGATGGTCTGTATTCCCTGCCACAGACTGCGTGTATCCCTGCTGTCCTTGAAACGGTGAGCTATTTTCCCAGAATACTGCCTCTTTGCCTTTCTGATGCCCCGGTCCAGGTTGTTTCTGGCTGCCCTCAGGCCCACCTGATCTCCCGCTTTGAAGGCAGCATTCCTGGCTTTCATGAGTCTGTGAACCTCAGCTGTCAGCCATGGCTTCTGGTTAGCCCGAACAGTGATGGTTTCAGCCTCACAGACAGAAACTGGAAGTTGGTTCCACCAGAGAGGAGCCTGATAACTGAAAGATCTTCCTCCCGTTTTACTTTTGGAAACTCTAGGAACCTCAAGTAAGCCTGCAGTCTCAGAGCGACATGCTCGTTTTAGGAAAGTGTGGAACAATAAGATCTGTAATATAAGATGAAGCTAGGCTGTCGAGAGCTTTGTAGGTTAGTAGTAGGATTTTGAATTTCAATCTGAATTTGACAGGGAGCCAATGGAGGGAAACTAAAACTGAAGAGAGATGATCTCTCTTATTAACTCTCAGTAAAACTCTGGCAGCAGCATTTTGGATCAACTGAATACTTTTTAAAGAAGTTTTTGGACTTACTGACCATACACCATTGCAATAATCCAGCCTAGATGTGATAAATGCATGAACCAGTTTTTCTGCATCATTTTTGGACAAGATGTTTCTGATTTTAGTGATATTTAAACGGATGTAGGAAAGCGATCATGGTAACTTTTTAATGTGGGGGATAAAAGACATTTCCTGGTCAAAAATAACAAGATTTTTAACATTAGAACTGGAGGCCAGATTAATGCCGTCCAGAGAAAGTGAAAGACGGAAAAATGTATTCCTAAGATGCTCAGGTCCAAAAACCACAACCTCTGTCTTGTCTGAGTTTAAAAGCAGAAAATTGAGTCAATCAGGTTTCTATGTTTTAAGACATACTTGTAGTCTAAGTAGCTGATTGGATTCATTGGGTTTCATGGATAAATATAACTGAGTATCCTCAGCATGACAATGAAAAAGTATCCCATGCTGCTTAATAACGTTACATAATGGAAACGTATACAGTATAAGGTAAAGAGTAAATGGACTGTACTTATATAGCACCTTTCTGTCTAGTCAAGATATGCAAAGCACTTTACAACACAATCTGTGCCCTCATTTACCCATTCATATCACTCTACTAGATCTATACAAAGACGAATCAGTACTTTAGCTCACATTCATGCACCGATGGGACACACATTGGAGGCAATGAGGGGTTCAGTGTCTTGCCCAGAGACACTTCAGCATGTGACTACTGGTGGAATCGAACCTGCTACTTTCCCATTGGAGGTTGACTGTTCTAACCACTCAGCCACAGCTGCCCCCAAATTATTGGAGTATTGGCTGAAGCACTGAATCCTGAGGAACTCCATGACTAAGTTTGTTGAATGAAGATTCATTATTTACATCTACAAACTGTGATCTATTACAAAGTAAATAAATATGATTTAAACCATTTTTAGAGCCACTCCTGTAATCCCAATATCATATTCAATCCTCTGTAGTTGAATATTATGATGAACTGTATTTAATGCAACACTGAGGCCTAAAACACGATACAACACAATTTACAAAACAAAAACATTACGGTACGATACAATACAATACAATACAAAATACAATAAAATATAATGACACAATACAACACAATATGATACATTACGGTATGATACAATACACTACAATACAAAATACAATACAATATAATGACACAAAACAATATGATACATTATGGTATGATACAATACAACACAATACAATATACTAATATAATGACACAATACAACACAATATGATACATTACGGTATGATACATACAATACAATACAATATAATGACACAATACTATATGATACATTATGGTATGATACAATACAACACAATACAAAATACAATATAATATAATGACACAATACAATATGATACATTACGGTATGATACAATACAATACAAAATGCAATATAATATAATGACACAATACAACACAATATGATGCATTACGGTATGATACAATACAAAATACAATACAATGACACAAGACAATATGATACATTATGGTATGATACAATACAACACAATACAAAATACAATACAATATAATGACACAATACAACCCAATATGATACATTACGGTATGATACAATACAATACAATACAAAATATAATATAATATAATGACACAATACAAGACAATATGATACATTACGGTATGATACAATACAATATAATATAATGACACAATACAATATGATACATTACGGTATGATACAATACAACACAAAATACAACATACTAATATAATGACACAATACAACCCAATATGATACATTATGGTATGATACAATACAATACAATACAAAATACAATACAATATAATGACACAATACAACACAATATGATGCATTATGGTATGATACAGTACAATACAATATAATGACACAATACTATATGATACATTACGGTATGATACAATACAACACAATACAAAATACAATATAATATAATGACACAATACAATATGATACATTACGGTATGATGCAATACAATACAATACAAAATACAATATAATGACACAATACAACACAATATGATACATTATGGTATGATACAATACAATACAATACAATGACACAATACAATATGATACATTATGGTATGATACAACACAATACAAAATACAATATAATGACACAATACAACACAATATGATAGATTATGATATGATACAATACAATACAAAATACAATATAATATAATGACACAATGCAAGACAATATGATACATTACGGTATGATACAATACAATACAATACAAAATACAATACAATATAATGACACAATACTATATGATACACATTATGGTATGATACAATACAATACAATACAAAATACAATATAATATAATGACACAATATAAGACAATATGATACATTATGGTATGATACAATACAACACAATACAAACTATAATACAATATAATGACACAATACAACACAATATGATACATTACGGTATGATACAATACAATACGATACAAAATACAATATAATGACACAATACATAATGATACAACATTAAATGATATATCCATCCATCTATCCATCCATTTTCTTCCGCTTATCCGGGGTCGGGTCGCGGGGGTAGCAGCCTAAGTAGGGAGGCCCAGACTTCCCTCTCCCCAGCCACTTGGAGCAGCTCCTCTGGGGGAATCCCAAGGCGTTCCCAGGCCAGCCGAGAAACATAGTCCCTCCAGCGTGTCCTGGGTCTTCCTCTGGGTCTCCTCCTGGTGGGACACACCGGAACACCTCACCAGGGAGGCGTCCAGGAGGCACATATATATAATAAGGTACAATTTAGTACTACACAGTAGTACTGTATTTTACCAAATTGTACAGGGGTGTCTGTGGGGCAGTGGCAGGGCAGCTGACTTGGGATCAGAAAGTCACAGGTTCAATTGCTCATCATGACAATACTACATGCCCCCCATTTCCCACATGTTGTGGTGTCCTTGAGCAAGACATCTAACCCCCAACTGTTCCCTGCGTACTTCAATAGCTGACATTGTATGGCAATATGATGCAATAAAGTGCATTTTTCTACAACACAATACATTGTGATACAATAAAATATAAAATTGTACAATTCAATTTACATTACAGTTTTATTCATTGTTTTGTTTTGTTTTGTTTTGAATCAGCGTTGTTCTAATAGCTACATCCACAAACGATTTATAGGCAATCTAGTTTGCATATGAGGAAAACTTTGAGGAATTAAATTTGTAGATCAGGTGAACGTCTGAAGACAGCAGTGATTGCTGCAGTTCTTACCACACTCATGGTGCTCCATGGACAAAGGTCATCATTAGAAAACTGTCCAAAGAGGACGCTCACACTGACTACAGCAACCGCAGGGGTTCAACTATAAACATCAAGTAAGATCCTGAGACAGGAGAGGATGCTTACCCAGAAAATAACTTTTAAATTATTTTTGAGCAGCATTATCGAACAGTGAACAAAGAAGCAAATGCAGGTGTTCATCAAAAGACATTTGACAGCATCCACAGGGATAGCTTTTGGTGCATCCTGAGAGTGTGCAGGAAAGTGACAGAAATGACTTTGATCATCAAGAGCTTTTTGAGCTAACTTCATGTGCTGCCTTGGGAATGGTGACATTCACTTTACAGAGAGCGCAGGGTTGAGACAGGACTGTATGATGTCCGCTGGACATCTTGACACCAACTGGGTTATTCTGTAACAAATCAAGGAGCATCAGATGTTTTTTCTTCTTTAGAACACTAGAACATTTTGATGTTTTCTCCTGACCTTGCCATGTTGTCACTTCCTCCCTGACACGCTCTGAAAAGAGAAAATCAGCGTATAACTCCTCAGAAAGAAGGAGAGAGAATCAACTGGACCAAAACCGAGGTTATGACCCTCGATGTCGAACATGCAGAACCATTTACAGTAGAGTGAGAGGAATTACCAGCCTTACACAGCCTGGACACACAGACTCTGTCTGGGCTGTGTGGTCAGACTACAGGAAAACAGAGTCACTTACAAAACAAGCTTTGCAAAGCAAAATTTGTCTCAGACAACAGAAACAGTCTCAGAGAAGCATGAGCAGAGTCCACATCTTTGTTCAGTTCGTCTGCCAGCTTTTAGATTAAAACTCTCAGGAGAATCTCATGAGCCCAAAAAAGTTTTTAAAACAAACTTCAGTGGCTTTGTCAGGTGTCTGCATGGAGATGACATTAGCAGCAATAAATAGTTTTATCACAAAGATGACGCCAGTGGGGATTTTATCCTCTTTTTGCGGATGCTGAAGCACCCCTGAAAAATAAAGAAAAGGATTTTGTATGGAAATTCAGTTCTCAAACCTTAGATTCACCAAAATATTGAATAAATTTGGAATGAATTTGGAATAAATGATGACACTCTAAAATGGGCCGGTAAAATCTATGTTGCACATTGCATCCTCGTCGCCACCTGTCAATCAATCCAGCAGGCTTGTCAGCAACCGACCAATCGGCTATCTCAATTTGTCCAGAAGTGAAACGCCCCTTACCTGCAGGAGCTCCACCCACTTTTCCTCAAACAACTTTGCCAGGGTTTTGCTTTACGAACGCTTTGTGGTCAGAAGGATTTCATGAAAAATCGTGCGAAAAATTTGTTAAACGTTGTCAGTGGAGAACATGCAATTCAAACATGTGTCACCCTGAGTGTTTGGAGGGTGGAATATAGTTTATTACATTTCACAAACTAAATGAAGACTGGGAAAATGTAAAAAGATGATAAAGTCCTGTGGTCGTCCTCATGAGCAGCTGAATAAGACAGTGATAAACAGGAAGTACCATGTGTTCATCTGTACGAAGGTACTGAAGTTTATTCTCCATTGTCTGTCATAATTACGTATGCTTACTGGTTAAATTAAATGCTTAAATTAGATGCTTAAAGCTAAGTGCTTTATTTTGCATTTTGTATGTAGATATATGTTGTAGCTTCTGGTTGCTTAATTTTAGTGTGTTTGAATGATCAGTTAACACTAAACTGATCTTGTACAAAGTGTTTATTAGGTTGTGTCGTGTGAAGCAGAGCGCTACGTGTGTAGCATCTTAGCTAGCATGTCTGTACTGCGTGCTGCTAGCTTAGTTGCTACTCCTTGTTGTGACGTGCTCTCTAAAATAGTTATTGTATCAAGTGTTTACTAAACGTAGACATTTAAAAACTCGTTAAAACACACCAGAATATAGGAAATGGCATCTACTTTAAACAAAATTTCTGGGGCGCGTAGAAATAAAGGAGACCTCATTGTTTGGAGCGGAGGTTTACGAGGCAGAGAGGCTACAGCTGAGCAATGAGCTAACATGCTAACAGACGTTGCTGTAAATGCTGTACCGCGTGAAGCTGCAGGAAGCTGCACAGCTCACCAGCTCCCAGTAAGAAATCAACTATTTTTTCCCTTCATTATGGCTCCGAATGTATGTGTTTTTTGTTAATTATGTAGGGTAATGTGTAAGGATAGGCTACGTGCTTGGTAAAAATACAGTACTGTACGTATGAGGGGCCGTTTGGACGTATTTTCCGACTTACGACGATTTTCGAGTTACGAACGGGCGTAGGAACGGAACTCGTTCGTAAGTCGGGGACCACCTGTATATGTATATATATATATATGTATATATATATATATATATGTATGTATATATATACTGTACTGTATATGTATATATATA
>JBBPBX010017697.1:30969-46515 GCA_038048925.1 Garcialebias charrua | reverse complement strand
AAACAAACAACCCATCACTGTCTCACTCACACCTAGAGACAATTTAGAGTTACCAATCAGTTTAATATGCATGTTTTTGGTCTGTGGGAGGAAACCGGAGTACAGTACTTGGAGAAAATCCACACATGCACAGAGAGAACATGCAAACTCCACCCAGAAAGGTCCCCGGCTGGGATTTGAACCGGCAATCTTCTCATTGAGGGGTGGCAGCTCTACCAGTTAAGCCACCGTGCTGCCCTTTATTAAAACTCAGAGTGTTGTAGTGGGCATGACCTTGTCCACTTTTAAGACACCTGTGTACTTTTGAACTGTCCAGTGATGACCTTTACTGACCTCTCAGTAAAGCAAGACATTTACTACAAAATCATTCATTAAGCTGTAATCTGATAAATATAGTCACCAAAAGAGACTATTTCTATCTTTGATTTTAGGCTGATGTGATCAAAAGAATAACTTTTGTCATTTTCATGATGTGTGCTTTTAAGCTGTGTCATTCTGTAAGAGTTAAACTGTGTTCACTGCTGTGTTTAAAGGTGAAGCCTTCGGGTCACAGAGACCGGACGGTTTTGTTTAGAAACTCAGAGACAGTCTCATGAGCAGGGCTCCAGCTTTATCTATCTTTTTCCTAAACATTTCTCTCTGCTGCTGCTTGTAACCTTGGGCCTGATAAGGCAAGTGAACTCCTCTCTGTGTTCCTGCTTTTTAAGTTCTAAGCTTGTGCGGAAACGCTTCAGAGTTGCTGGGAACTTCCAAGAGATGTGAACTTTCCCAAGAGCTGGACACGTGTGGTCAAGAGCTAACGACCGGCGTCTTCAGCTAAGGACTGATAACAGGCTGTTATGAGTCTACTTCGAACAAGCGTAAGATCAAGAACTTTGTCTATTCCTTCCTGGAATAAGTTTATCTTGAAGTCAGAGGCCTGAAGCTGACATATTCTCTGATGACCAAGCAAAACCAGGAGACGTTGGAGACGTAAACCAGAACCTTGCTTGAAGGTATCGTACTGGTCCCCACAAGGATCCGTGCATCTGAAAGGCTACAAGGTCACCTCTTACCGGGCGGTCGTCAAAAGGTAAAGAGCTGTTTACAAAACGTACCTGGATTTTAGCAGAAGTCGGAGGAGAAGTGTCACTCTGGTATCATGCTCATGATAATTTCTTCTTAAATCTTTCCTCCTATTTCTTTCCCCTCTCAATCTAAGCTGGAAACTATTTTTTAAGTTAAAGAGCCCACAGACTAAATATGTTTAACATCTAGTATTTATGTCTGTTGTGTTAAATTTAAGTGTGCTGACGTATTTGAATTGAAAGAAAGTGAAATCATGTCAATCAAGTGTAATGGTGTTAATTTAGTTGATTTATTTTAAATAAATGATAGTGTCTCTTTGACATATCAAACTAAGTTAACGTCTTTGTCACTTAATGGCTCTGTTTATTTATCCATCATAAAGATCACAGAGATATTGGGTAAACTGAAAAAGAACAGAATCCGTGAATTTACTATTCAATCTGAATAAGTAAATTAATTAAGGTAAAGAGGTCAGTATTAATATTGACCTCCTCATAACCCCTTACAGTGTAATCATTGGTTGTGCATCTACAATGAAATACCTTTTGAGTCTATCTGATTCCAGATGGCTGAACAGGTAACTGACCTTAGCAACACTAAAATGTCTCTAAGTTAAAGTCATTTCTACAGATAATGAGTTCAACTTTGATGCAGTAGGAGTTGAGACACATACTCTGACCACTAACAGACTGTATGTGAGATTGTGCATCATTATTTTCCAGATTTGACCAAAACAGCTACAACTTCCTCCTTTATCATAAAAGTATCTCTGTCTAAAACTCTGGAATAAAAGGCAGATAGCAATGTGCATAAATTAAATACAAATTTATATAATTTATCAATTGCCTTTTGTTATTTCCATTTTACACAACTCCTACTTTTTATAAAGGGGTTATATAAATATACTGTGCCTGTCCCACCTTCAAACAGCAGAGGTGGAAGGAGGTGGAGGTGACAGACAGTTTCAGGCCTTCACCTAAAGTCTTACAGAGAAAATGTAAAGGAGACAAATGTGAAGAGCAGAACATTCCTTGAGGGAGCAGAAAGAAAACAATGCTTGTCACAGTTTTCTCACATCGACTGCTTTCCCCCTGAACCCTGGTCAAGTGCATCAAGACACGAGCAGGGGTTTGATCCTCAGAATGCAGATGTTGCAGCCACATCTGTCTCCCTGCGTCTTCCCCTTCTGCTCCAGTTACCTATCTGGGTCGAACATGCTGTGTTCTCTTTCTTGTTGCAGAGGAAACGGAGGAAAGACGGCAAACAGGCGGAAAGCTGAAGAAAACAAGCAACACATTTTAAAAAGGCAAAAGAGAAGAAACCACGGAGAAGAATATAAAAATGGAAAGAAGTCAATAAGAGCTGAACAGAGCAGCAGCAGTAGCTCCTACAATCCCACTGCACTTTACATGAACCTTCCCAGAGGAGGAATGATGGTGTGTGTGTGTGTGTGTGTGTGTGTGTGAGTGTGTGTGTGTTGCTGATTTCTTCTCCTTATCTGAGCTCTCTCTCACTCACTCACTCTGCTCCTACCCTTCAATCATATCCTCTTACAAGCCATTAGTGCTGGGTGATGGAGAAAACATTCATTTGGAGCGCCCCCTTCATGGCAGCACTGGTTGACATGGTAATTGATGTGGTTCTGGCAGCAAGCACTCGATAGAGAAGAGATATTAGCATCCCTTCAAAGTAAATAACCCGAACAACAACAATTATGTAAGAGAAGATGAAATATGATGTTGGGGTGTGGTGGTGCTACTTAAAAACAGACAGCTGATAAAGAAGAGGGTAAACATAAAGCTGGGACCTGAAACTCTGCTAGCCAATTCAGGATTGAACAATCTCAATTAAAAACAAATAAATCCAACGTCTGAAATGAATACAGCACCGCATGATGAAACTGACACGTTCAAATCTAACACGTGCACGGACTACTTTTTTTATTTGGACTAGTCTTGGAATTTTGACTTTAATTTCTGAATGTCAGAATTAATCTCAAAATTTCTAAATTGTGAATTTAATCCCAGAATTAAGAGAAAACAGTTGGAATGCTGAACAACGTTGTATTTTCTCACCCTATTCCTCATCCTTCACCTTCCAAATGTATTACATTTGATATTTTGGCAGCTCTTCCTTCACAATCGTAAAAACCAACAGTACACGAAGATGCTTGTTCCAAGCTTCATATCTAGATTTTAATTACAAAACATGTATGGACATGTTGAAGTTGTGCCTTTTTCTGTAAAAAAAAAAAAAAGTAGATGAGTACTACGGTACTACAGTACTGGCCTCAGCAAGAGCAGCGCTGTGTAACAATCCAATGAAAAGTGACAATCTCTGTTCTCACGTACATGTACATTTTCAGGTCCCTCTCATAAATGAGTCCCCGACGCTCAATGGGATTAACCTGACAGAGGTGCTGTCGGGCTGTCTGCGTGTGCCTGCTTATGTCTCAGGTGGGGGTTTGGTGGTCCCCATCTCTTGGATCAATTTGGGCATCCATTTAATGTGTGGTCTACTTCCCCCTGACACGCCCCCCTCCAGTGGCAGGTGCATTGATGGCTCTCCACATCCTGGGCTGGGTGACTGGGTGTGTGCCGGCCTGCCCTGGTGGCTGCCTGCTGGGGCCTAGGTGCCCTGGCTCTGTCAGGCCTCTGTTGGGGAGTGGTATGACCTCAGGACTCTGTGTCCATGGCTGGATCTACTCTGGAGGGGCGGGCTCGTCGCTGCAGCCTCCTGGGATTTCTGCATTGTGGTTGATGGGGATCGCCCGGGGCAGGGGTGCAGTTGTCCCTGTCGGGGGACTCCCGGGGCTCGGACACCTTAAGTCGACCAACTCCACAAGTTGTTTACTGCTTGGTGGGGGAAACAGTTTGCTGGAAGCTGGTGAAGATTCTCAGTCGTCCAGGACATGATAAATCAAAAAAGGCGTTCAATACAGAAACAACTGGACTTTATTTGTAACAGAAGACGTTTCGCTTCCCATCCGGGGAGCTTTATCAATTCAATGAGGAAACTGTGTGAGAGAGAGAAGTTATAAGTTTGCTGGAACTCCTCTGACTGATAAAGCCCTCCAGATGGAGGGTGAAACTTTGTCCAGATGACCCGACTGAGAATTATTGGATTTGGTACCTGGATGACTGAGCATGAACTTCCTTTCCAATGCAGACATGTTCCTGTTTTTAGTTTTCTAAATCACCTTGTGATAGAACAGTTGTTGTTTTTTGCTACTATTCCTCTTGATTGTGCTATTTTGTTTTGATTTGGTTAAAAAAAAGAGAAAAAAAGAAAAAGAAACAAATTTGCATGCCTATTTTATGACTGTCTATTGTTGTTATCTATTGTTTTCATCACTCTTTGTTAAGAAATCAGGGGCCTCATGTATCAAAAACCTGCGTGGATTTCCTACCGAAAAGTGACGTACGGTGAAATCCAGAAAAGTGTCTACGCACAAAAAGATCCAGATTTATCAAACTGTGCGTACACCTGAATCCACGCACATTCCTTTTGTACATCACAATTGACGTGGAACTGAGCGCACGTGAGACACCTCCCCTGACACGCCTACATTTACATATGTTAAACAGATGCTAATTACTTCCTGCATGTGTGAAGGACATGTTTGTTTGATCCCTGCGCGATCAGAAATCATTTCTAGATTCGGGAAAATAATGAATTTAATATAATATGAGTGAGGACAAACATCCTAAGTAAGAATAGTAATAAAATGTGTTCATCATGCAAAGAACGAGTGATTGTGTGTCGGTATGCGCACCCTGCTGTGGTGCGCGAACCGGCTCATTCATTCATTCTGTGTGGAAATATTAACTTTGCGCACGAGTTTATTACCATTATTACTGTAAACACAGAGGAACTTACTTGGATGTTTGCTAGAACATAGATCTTTGTTTATGTAGATGATGTGAAGAAACGAGTCTGTGCGTCTTGGTGGAGACATTTCATGACATCACGTGATGTTGGCGTCTCCAGACGCTGCGCCCTCCGCAGCCCTGTGCGCAGTCTGTCTGTGAAGCTTTTACTCTCCTACAAGTTATATAAGGTGTACTTTCACGTGTCATTTTGGAGAAATCTACAATAAACGCAGATAATGAAACACCTCCAGCTGCCGTGTCGACACCGGTGAGGGTGCGCGCGCGCTCCAAGCGCGACCACTCAGCCTTTGGAATCATATGGATGAGACATTCCATTGGACATGATCCGGCTTTGTGTGGACTGGACTGCACAGTCCCGATCGACCTGCAGCTCCCTCTGTGGAACAGTTTGACCGCTGCTTCTGTATGCACGCGTGATGCACGGCTCCCCAGAGCGCAGCAGCAGTGCCAAACTGAAAAATGATTATTTCTGAAAACGGCTGATAAGCCATATCCTAGATCAGAAAATTATATCTGTTTCTAAATAAATGCTCTGCGTGTTACACTATTTATTATATTCTCCAGTAAGGCTGAATGAATCCGTTCCTGTTAAATTTATTTTTGGCACAACTTTGCGCGTCCTTTATTTCACTGCGTCATGTGGATGTAATACTTGTTAATCGTGTGTTTGGAGGGAATATTAATCATTTTCACATCATGAACAGTTAATAATAATAATAATAATAATAATAATAATAATAATAATGAATTCAATTTATAACGCACTTTTCATTAATGGAAATCTCAAAGTGCTACAAGGTGCAACATATTTGAATGTCAATAAGACAAATAATAAAACAATTAAAATCAACAACAGTATCAGCTAAGATCAAAAGTAGAATCATGAGGAGTAAAGTATGCTCGGTTGAAAAGAAAGGTCTTCAAGCCGCTCTTAAAGTCAACCACAGACTGTGGGGCTTCAGTTTCTCTGAAACACCTGTAAGTGTCGCCAAAGGAACAAGAACCACAGAAACGTGCGTACGCCTGCTCGGGAGCTTGCGTGGATATGTACCTGGATGCGCATATATTCACGTTCAGTTCAGTTTTGATACATACGGGGTTTTGCGTGGAAAGTGACGTGCGCAATGTTTTTGTGCGCACGCACGGTTGATACATGAGGCCCCAGGTCTCTCTTGTAAATGAGTTCCTGAGGCTCAATGGGATTAACCTGTCTAGTTGAATGTACCACATGTGGTGGAATGACAAATAAAGAACCTTGAATCCTTGAATGTACAGCTAAACAGAAGCATAAAATAAATAAATGGCGAAAACATATACAGTACAGTAGTACTGTATATGGCATGTTAAACACCCACCTGCAAACTATTACACAGCAATCTATAGCAATGGTCTTGATTTGTGACCTTGACCTTAGAACTGGGGTGATGAAAGGTTTACACAACACACTGTCTAGTGGTGGTACAAATGTGTATAAAGCTTTGTTAAATTATCTTGAGTGGATCAGACGTTTTGTGTGGTACAAGAGCAGTGTTGTTTTCGTTGACGTAACGCTGACGTAAATTTTTCGTTAACGCCCCCTTTTTTCATGACAATAACGAAACGGTAACTAAATAATCATTGCTCTTTAATGATTAAAACGTGACGAAATGTGTGTGAGTTTTCGTTAGACGAGACGAGACTGAACGAAAATGTTTCGTTCAATCAATAATTTATATTTCTGTGGAAAGTCAGCTGTTTGGTCACGCCCACCACCGCGGTGTTTATTCAGCATGGCCACGCGCTGCGCGCTCACCTGTGACTTCCTTTTCAAACTGGACCATGGAAGATCCTGCAGCAGCATGTTGCACGAAGGGGCTCGGTCGGTGGCCGCCAGCCCAGAAAAGATTTATGGACTTATTTTGTATTTAACCCAACTGTGAGTCTGAGAGAAGAGAAGAACCGAATGTATGTATTTTTTAAAATAAATTCTGTCCTTGTTTGAAGCTGTTTGGTTATAGAATTGTCGCTGCTGTGTGTGTGGGTCAGGTTCTGGTTCTGTTTGTTTGGACTCACTGCTGCTGACTTGTCACAGAATAGCGCATTCACGTTTGACCTCCGCGTCAACTTTTTGCCTAATAAGCTCATTTATAACAACTGCGAGGAAGTGCTATTGTGTAGTTATTGCATTTGAAGCGGGTAAACAAGCATATGCTGTCAGAAACTTTTTCTGCTCAGTGGTTTGGTGTGTCCAGGATCTAGTGTGGACTGAATGGTTCGAGACGGTTCCGAGAGAGTCCGTCGTTGTTTTCGACAGTTGAATCGCTGTGTTGCTGAGCGTTGATCTTAGTGTAACTGTAGAATGTGATTTGCTATATTTCAGAATTTTACTGCTCTGTTTATAAGCGTTTTTATGTGTTGAAAAGTCCGGAAACTTTTGCTAACTGATAGCTACTTTCTGTTCAAAATGGCCGTGGCGTTTGTTTATGTATTGTGATTGGTTGTCGGGGCTGTGTAGAGACACTGTGATAGGTCAGAGGGAAAGAACTACAACTCCCATGACGACTACAAGTTCTGTGATTGGTTGTCGGGGCTGTGTAGACACACTGTGATAGGTCAGAGGGAAAGAACTACAACTCCCATTACTACTTGAGTTAAGAACTCAGCCGTGACTCACAAGCACACTCACCGGAGAAAAAGCCGTTCTTTTTCTTCAGAGAGTAAATAAATGAAGTTATTTCAGCGTTTGTCACATCCAGGTACAAAACTCATCCAAAAAGTGGATTTTTATCGTGTTGTTCAGTAACCATCGTGATTAAAATAAAAACTATCTCTCCCTTCGAGATGATGACTGGTCGACAAAACAGCTGACTTGATTTATAATAACTGCATAAAGTATTGTCAGATAAATTCTATAATCTTCAGTGACAAACTCAGTGCTCCATTTATTATTATTTTGATTTGGATTATGAATTGTGCAATAGAATAACGAGCAAAAAAATAAAAAAATAGACTTTCTGAACTATAATACAGATACAATTACCTTCTTTTTCATTTATTCATTATTATTTTTTTAACACTTAACAATTTCAGACCTAACGTTTTGCACAGAAATTAGATGGAAGTCAAATTTCCTCTAATCTTTGAACAATGTATGTATAGAAAGATGGTTCAAACAGCCATTTACCAACACAGGTTGGTCGTTATATTTATTATCTGCGACGTTTTTATGTCTATATTCTGTTTTTTACCTTCATTTTGTATGTTGCCTATGTGTTGCCTGTTTGTTCAACATACTTTAAAGAGGAACTAAACCCAAAATTAACTTTTTTTAGCTGACTAATATGTTTTCTTTTTTTTTTTAAAGACTAAAACTAGACTTAAATTTTTTAAGTTTTTGTCGATTTAAACTGAACTAAAACCATTAAATATAGAAATGACTAAAACAGACTAAAACTAAGAAGTATTTTAGTCTAAAAGACTATGACTAAAACTGATATCAAAATGGCTGTCAAAAACAACACTGTACAAGAGAAAGTTTATGGATGTACAAACCATGGGTCCAACAGAATATGTCTGCCTTTGATGGTGAATAAAAGCTGAGAGTAAAACAGTAAGCTTTAAAGAACCCAAACTGCTTCTCACATGCTTCAGAGTCATAATTAGAGTTCTGCT
Source organism: Garcialebias charrua (assembly GCA_038048925.1). NCBI lineage: Eukaryota > Metazoa > Chordata > Actinopteri > Cyprinodontiformes > Rivulidae > Garcialebias > Garcialebias charrua. The sequence continues at coordinate 37,903 of JBBPBX010017697.1, read as the reverse complement.
GATAAGCAATGCCATGATGATGGCTGCCAGTTGTCCTGTCTTGACACGTCCAACCTGGACAAAGTGTGACTTTCAGTGTTCATAAATGAACAGATTGTTTTGTCAAGTGAGTCGGGTAAGAACAGAGATCGAGAGGAAAAATACATTTTTCATTTCGGACGTTTCCATCTGCAGCATTTCCTGCTGGACTGTCAGCTTTGTTTTCCTCTCAGGATGTGTCAAACTGCAGCAAGAAAAGAAGCAGGAAGTGAGTGTGTGTGTGTGTGGGGGGGGGTGTAATCGTGACAAAAGACTGTGAAGGTGAAGGAAGCAAATATTAATGGAAAAAACCCCCGAGGCCAATTCCTTTCTTAACTAGACTAATTTGTCTGTCATGAGAACTGTCGTCCTCAAATCTGTAGTCAAATATGAACGCTGTTTTTTACACATTTTTTATTTAGTTTTTAATTTTATTCTCTCTGTTTGACACGATAACTGAACAGTAATGCTGAAGGGACCTGCTAACACTGCTAACAACACCACGCTGCTAACCCAACCAGGCCACTAACAGTACCATGGGGTCAACAGGACCATGCTGCTAAGAGAAACTCACCGTCATCAGAACCACTCTGCCAATAGGACTATGGACAGGCGCCACCAGTTTGTAGTCTTCTTTTAATCATCCTACACGGCAATCGCCACTAAACGGGACTTCATTTCCCAGAAGCCTATACGGAACTGTAGTACCTCCGGCCGCTGCTTTCTGCTGAACAGTATTTTTGCAAAGCGAAGTCCTGACTGCTGAACTCTTTTCAAACGTAAGGTTTTAATCAGGTCACTTGAAGAAATTTCTTTAAAATATTATACAAACCTAAGATTTACAATAAATAAATCATGTTAGGACATGTAAGAAACAGAGCATTGTGCTATCTAACCCCGGGTGCTGATTGGCTGCACAGAACCGGACCCCCAGACTCAGCGGTGAACCCGAGAGATCCTAGGCAGCCCACGAGGACTTCCAAGTGAGGATGCTCTGCCGTAGGTCCGGCGCTCCCTCCGGAGCCCACCGGCACTACTGTACTATACCTCGAGCCAGAACCAGCACGGTAGCTCTGCAGAAATGGAACAGAGCTGCTCCTGTTCTGCAGAGCCCGGTCAAATTTAGTAGCTACCGTATATATTAGGGCTGGGTGATATGGACCAAAATTAATATCTCAACATTTTTACAAAAATCACGATATACAATATATATGTTGAATTTTTTCTTTCCATAAAGTAATAACAAAAATATATTTGAGTCAAAGTTTTGTCCCAATTGTCACACAGGCACATTTATTAACACAGTAACTGTACAAAATAAATGCCTAAAAAAATAAACGACGGTATTTACATATATTAAATAGCTTATTTTTTAGACATCTATTAACATATATTAAATAATAGTCCAGCTGTGGTTGAGAGGCTAGAGCAGTCTCCTCCAATGGGAGAGTTGGGGGTTCGATTCCACCAGCAGTCACATGCTGAAGTGTCCCTGAGTGAGACACTGAACCCCTCATTACTCTGATGTGTGTCCCATCGGTGTATAAATGTGATAAAGCTCTGATTATTCTTTGTACAGATCTAGTAGAGTGCTGTATGAATGGGTAAATGAGGCACAGGTTGTGTTGTAAAGAGCTTTGAGTGTCTTGATAAGATAGAAAGGAGTTATACAAGTACAGTCCATTCAGATGCACCACCTTCATGTTAGTAAGCGTGTGTGAAGCTGCTGTAGTGAGTCTCCACTTTGAACCTTGAAGCTGCAGGTCCGACAGACCTGACTCCTTCCTTGATATACGGGCCTTAGCAGCTAACAAGACGGCTAGCTGCTAAGTATCTTTAGCGATATGATAAACTGATGATTTATTAATGTCGCGCTTCCTCTCTCTGTTCCTCTAAAAGACACAGCACGGCTAAATGAGCTGTGAACCATGGTTTGCTTCAAGGAAGGAGACAGGTCTGTCGGAGCCGTAGCTTCACACACGCTCAGCTGCTGTGTTTACTTCTGCTAAACGTCTCCTCTCCTGCCCGCCCACCTCCTGGAGAAGCAGGAAGGAGAGGGGGAGCACGGCTGAGGGATGTGTGTTTGTGTTCGAGGAGGTAGAAGGAGGGGGGCCGCCTGGGAGAAAGAAGATGGCAGGAGGATTTACAAGTATAAAACTATATAGTTTTATATCGAGATAGCTCAATTTATATAAAAAAAATCTCGATAGTTTAAAAATCTCGAGATATCGCCCAGCTCTACTACATATACAGTACTTAAAAGTACATAAACTCCTTTAATGTTGTTAAAATTAGGTAGGTTTAAGAGTTTAGAACATTGCAATTATGTGGGAAGAGTTTCTAAATCCTTAAGATATATATAAATACTAAAATAAACAATGTTGCTACTTTACAGATTTCAGTTATTAGGGGGGGGGGGGGAACTACTTTATCATGACATGAAAAGATAAGGGGACTCTCAGTTGAGTTTACTGACCTCTGTAACATCCATGACCTTGATGGCCGCCAGTTGTCCCGTCTTGACATGTCGACCCTGGATAGAGAACACAAAAAACAAAGAAGATGAAGAGAACATAAACAAGTTTTATTTCCACCAAAGCAATAAACATGCATGCACACACACACACACACACACTGCAGAAATGTGTCCAGTGAATACAGTTCATGTAGAACACATATGTCAAAGTCAAGCAAATTAATTATCTATGACCCCCTGGATGATATTTAATTACTATTAGAAACAGCCCGCAGGCCACAGACGCCTGCTGGTGTTTTGCACGCACCAACATTACATTCCCCACAATGCAACGGTAGTAGGGATGGGGCCGATCCGGAGTCGTGTCTCATGAACCCAGAGTAATAAGACCCGCCTCACGTCACATTCAGGAAATCCATTTCATAGTTTGCAGCCAGCTACAACGTGCGGACTGAGTGAGTAGCACTTTAGCTAACAGCTAGCCAACTTTTCATCGTAACATGTCCGCTGTGTGGAAGTATTTTACACTAAACACCACAAGACAGCAACGTGCAATGTCTGCAGAGCCATAGCGCCACATTAAACCGCAGTCAAGTTAGTTTTACGTTGGACATTCGAGCTCCGGGGCTTCAGCGGGACGCCACTCTTGCTGAACCAAAACAGGGAGACCGACCGGGGCCAGCTATGTCCAGTCCAACCCGCTGTCTGACCGTCTCGTAGGAGGGACAGGCTGAGAGCGGCTTACTGAAATCAGAGCGCCCGCCCCGGATTGAACAAGAAAAACACACCGCTGAAGCCACGGAGCTCAAATGTTCACCAAGAAGTTGCTAAACTTCATCATAATTAATGACCAACAGCTATCAGCTGTAGAAAATAAAGGATTCCGCAGCTTGATACTTGCAGCCAACAGTAAACAATCATAAAAAAGCATATTAATTAAAAATCATAAGAAAACTGTATAAAAAAAAAACGAAACATAAACAGCTACATTATAAAACAATGTAAAATACTAAAAGCAGGAACATGTCTGTGTTGATTTATGCCAAGAACTTAGCAGATGTAAAGCTATTTAATATTTTATTTAATTAATTTATTCATTCATTTAAAAGAGATGAAATAAAACAAATTCATCAAAAAGAAAACATTGAATGAAAAGAGCAGAAAGAAGAAAAACATTTTTTATATCACCCCCTTATAATAAACATTGAACCAGTCCGGCCCTTGGCTTGTAGCAAATATGGTTTTTTTTTGGCCCTCCATGTATTTGACTTTGACACCCCTGATGTAGAACATCGTACTGTATGTGGCATTAACGACACACATTCACTGACTGACAGATTATTTTTCAACCTTTATTTATACAGGTTAATCTCATTGAGGCCCGAGGACTCATTTACAGGAGAGACCTGATTTAAACAAACAGTGATGACAACTGTGGACAATTGTAAAAGAAAGCGTGTAAACTGAGAAGAATAAATGAAAGAAAATATGTATAAAAATGGTACAAAACCAGCTAGGTTGACAGAAACAGATTACAGTCACACACAGAGACAGACAGACAGACAGACAGACAGACAGACAGACAGACAGACAGACAGACAGACAGACAGACAGACAGACAGACAGAGTGTGTGTGTGGGAGCTGCAGTGTAGACACAGACGACATCGTGACAAATGCAAATGAATAAATGTGACTTTTTCCTTCCTGAGCTTAAGTTTCATCAGACTCCCAGAAGGAAACACGCATTGGAAACCACTGCTAGACCAGAAAGGGTGTGTGTGTGTGTGCGTGTGTGTGTGTGTGTGTGTGTGCGTGCGTGCGTGCGTGCGTGCGTGAGTGAGTGAGTGAGTGTGTGTGTGAGTGAGTGTGTGTGTGTGAGACTTCTGACAACAAAGACCATCTAGTCCACCAAAACACACCAACAGGCTAGGAGACCAGCTTGAAAGATGTCGTCATCTTCTCTGGTTTCTTGGTGCACCCTACAACCAGACAGCACCAACTACACAAACATGTCTTCACAATAACATTAGATTATTCATAGGACAGATTGAGCACAAACACTACATTAATATTACAAAACAATTAGTAGTTTCTCCAGAGCCTACACAAAGTTGCAGATATCTCCAGCGCCGTGATGAACAGAAATGATCAGATCCCAATCAATGCTGACATTTGAAACATGACTACATTCATGTGTCCTTGAAAACACTGCATTACAACGATAGTTCAGATCTAGTGGAGTGATTTTAGGTCAAAAGATAATAATAATAATAATAATAATAATCAAGTGTTCTGTGTTGTCATCCTTGTATGTTCCCATACAAAGACGACATTGGCTCTCTGCATTTAACCCTTCACACCTGGGACACACCCAGGTGGAAAAGTGGGCAGCTATGGAAGCACATGGGGAGCAACTCGGGATTGGGTGTCCTGCTGCAGAGACACCACGAGATGAGCAATGACCGGGGATTGAACCCAGGACCTTTGGGTCCCGAGTTGGCTGCCCTGCCCCTACACCGTCTGCAGTAATAAACAACATCTTACCTGTTGTGGATATCTCTTTGTACAGCTTCAGTTTGGAAAATAAAGTTGAACTTTGACCAGACTGATGAGTGAATGACTAGTCCAGGGGTGTCAAACTCACTTATAAAAGAGGGCCTAAATTAAAGCCTTTTTCTAACTAAGGGCCAATTTCAAAAACCACACTAGCTCAAATCAGATACCCAACATCTTTCCTTGGTTACACGTTTCTCAACAAGAGTTTGGTTGATCTCATTTGATGTTTTCTGTTGTGCTTTCAACATTACAATCAAAGAATACTGATAAAATTAAAGAGATAGCAGTATTTTTCATTTCACATATCATCTTGGGGGCCAGCCAGATAAGATGTCAACGAGGGCCAAATTCGGCCCTGGGCCTTGAGTTTGACACATATGAACTAGTCCAAGTAAACTGCAATAATATTTTGAAGATGGCAGAAATCCATTTGGTCTTGTCTAGCCTTTCGCTCTTCAATCTGATCAGGTTTTAATTCTAGTTTTCCAAAATGAGCTCATTTAAAAAGTTATCTACAACAGGTAAAATGTTCATTGTTCATACCCTTTCCACAAAATCCTATTTCAAGACTTGAACTATTCCTTTAAACCTTGAGAAATAAAAAAAAAAACCTCTAGAACCACATAAAGAGTGTGTTTAGACTAGACTTCATCGAAACCAAGACTGCAAAAAGTTCAATAAACTTTTTTAGGACTTAACCAAAAGTTCCACTGTATCTCCTTAAACAAGCGATTCAAATTGTGGTTAGTGAACATCAGCGATAAAATGCTCCACGTTTGTTTCTAACATGATATAATCTGTTAATAATCTGTTTTCTCATGACATGCACAATGACCAGCCCTCAACAAGCTTCATCAAGCCTCCATGTTTCAGCCACAGCTTGCTCCATTGCATAAAGAAGCCTTGAGGCTTCAGGAGATCAGCAGCAGGGATCAGGAGATCAGCAGCAGGGATCAGGAGATCAGCAGCAGGGATCAGGAGATCAGCAGCAGGGATCAGGAGATCAGCAGCAGGGATCAGGAGATCAGCAGCAGGGATCAGGAGATCAGCAGCAGGGATCAGTATTCTGTTTCAGCCTTCCAGACGTTCAAACATGTTCACCGTGCATTCATGTCTGTGTTTCTGTTGGACTCCGGAGTGAAAGATGGTAAATGGACTGTACTTGTATATCACCTTTCTATCTGAGCACGGAGTGCTTTTCCTGCAGCCCACAGCCCACCACAGCCCACCAGGGAATATATAAAACATCGCGCACCCAGGTAGGACCTGAATTCATTCATTTCATTCATCGAGTGAACGGAGGAAGAAGCGGTTACTTGACTTTAGGCAAAAAAACAAAAGAAAAGGCCCGATCAGCGATAAAAAAGAGGAATTTATTTCATTTGTGTAACATACAAAACAGTCCGGCGCCGGGGAAGTTTAGGTCAGACACCGCGCATCGCGTATGCGAATCGCGTATGCGTAGTAAAAAAATACTTTTGCGCGTACTTGCCCTGAGGGGCTACGCGGGGCTACGCTGCGTACGGGGCGTACGTACGCTGCGTATTGGCGTATCGTGAGGACGCTCGAGTGTATCTCGCCCTTTAGTCCCAGTCCAATCTGGAGATGCACATGGAATGAAAGAAGAAAGAAAGTGCTGTATGATGTCATCATTGTATACAATAAGGAAGTTGGTTGTCTGCATTTAACCCGTCACAGTAATGGATTTAAAGTGTGACACCACAGTACTGTTCACCTAAAGAAGCGGTCCGTTCTGTACGTCACATTTCTCAAGATCTGTAAAGATGCTTTCTTATAAAATAAACTCTATTTTTGACACGTTTTCAGGCTGCTGCCAAAACTCACAGCAAACCAGGAGAGAGAGAGAGAGAGAGAGAGAGAGA
>JBBPBX010017697.1:8088-30922 GCA_038048925.1 Garcialebias charrua | reverse complement strand
GAGAGAGAGAGAGAGAGAGAGAGAGAGAGAGAGAGAGAGAGAGAGAGAGAAGAGAGAAGACGAGTGAGAGGACGAAGAGTTTCACTCGGTGTGAAGAGGAGCAGAGTGGAGGAGCTGGAATAATAATGAGTGCATGACTCTGTGCACACTGTGTGTGTGTGTGTGTGTCCTTGTTTATACTACTTTGGAAGGCCCATTTTTCCAACTTATACTACATTGTGAGGACCAACTGCTCATTGTGGGGCCCAAAGCCCGAGCCCCATAAGAAGTCCTGTTGGTGGGTTAGGGGTTAGGTTTAGGACTAAGATGTGACTGGAGGATGTGTTAGGTTTAGAGTGAGGTATGTACTGGTAATGGTTAGGTTTAGAGTGAGGTATGTACTGGTAATGGTTAGGTTTAGAGTGAGGTTTGTACTGGTAATGGTTAGGTTTAGAGTGAGGTATGTACTGGTAATGGTTAGGTTTAGAGTGAGGTATGTACTGGTAATGGTTAGGTTTAGAGTGAGGTATGTACTGGTAATGGTTAGGTTTAGAGTGAGGTATGTACTGGTAATGGTTAGGTTTAGAGTGAGGTATGTACTGGTAATGGTTAGGTTTAGAGTGAGGTATGTACTGGTAATGGTTAGGTTTAGAGTTAAGTATGTACTGGTAATGGTTAGGTTTAGAGTGAGGTATGTACTGGTAATGGTTAGGTTTAGAGTGAGGTATGTACTGGTAATGGTTAGGTTTAGAGTGAGGTATGTACTGGTAATGGTTAGGTTTAGAGTGAGGTATGTACTGGTAATGGTTAGGTTTAGAGTGAGGTATGTACTGGTAATGGTTAGGTTTAGAGTGAGGTATGTACTGGTAATGGTTAGGTTTAGAGTGAGGTATGTACTGGTAATGGTTAGGTTTAGAGTGAGGTATGTACTGGTAATGGTTAGGTTTAGAGTGAGGTATGTACTGGTAATGGTTAGGTTTAGAGTGAGGTATGTACTGGTAATGGTTAGGTTTAGAGTGAGGTATGTACTGGTAATGGTTAGGTTTAGAGTTAAGTATGTACTGGTAATGGTTAGGTTTAGAGTGAGGTATGTACTGGTAATGGTTAGGTTTAGAGTGAGGTATGTACTGGTAATGGTTAGGTTTAGAGTGAGGTATGTACTGGTAATGGTTAGGTTTAGAGTGAGGTATGTACTGGTAATGGTTAGGTTTAGAGTGAGGTATGTACTGGTAATGGTTAGGTTTAGAGTGAGGTATGTACTGGTAATGGTTAGGTTTAGAGTTAAGTATGTACTGGTAATGGTTAGGTTTAGAGTGAGGTATGTACTGGTAATGGTTAGGTTTAGAGTGAGGTATGTACTGGTAATGGTTAGGTTTAGAGTGAGGTATGTACTGGTAATGGTTAGGTTTAGAGTGAGGTATGTACTGGTAATGGTTAGGTTTAGAGTTAAGTATGTACTGGTAATGGTTAGGTTTAGAGTGAGGTATGTACTGGTAATGGTTAGGTTTAGAGTGAGGTATGTACTGGTAATGGTTAGGTTTAGAGTGAGGTATGTACTGGTAATGGTTAGGTTTAGAGTGAGGTATGTACTGGTAATGGTTAGGTTTAGAGTGAGGTATGTACTGGTAATGGTTAGGTTTAGAGTGAGGTTTGTACTGGTAATGGTTAGGTTTAGAGTGAGGTATGTACTGGTAATGGTTAGGTTTAGAGTGAGGTATGTACTGGTAATGGTTAGGTTTAGAGTGAGGTATGTACTGGTAATGGTTAGGTTTAGAGTGAGGTATGTACTGGTAATGGTTAGGTTTAGAGTGAGGTATGTACTGGTAATGGTTAGGTTTAGAGTGAGGTTTGTACTGGTAATGGTTAGGTTTAGAGTGAGGTATGTACTGGTAATGGTTAGGTTTAGAGTGAGGTATGTACTGGTAATGGTTAGGTTTAGAGTGAGGTATGTACTGGTAATGGTTAGGTTTAGAGTGAGGTATGTACTGGTAATGGTTAGGTTTAGAGTGAGGTATGTACTGGTAATGGTTAGGTTTAGAGTGAGGTATGTACTGGTAATGGTTAGGTTTAGAGTGAGGTATGTACTGGTAATGGTTAGGTTTAGAGTGAGGTATGTACTGGTAATGGTTAGGTTTAGAGTGAGGTATGTACTGGTAATGGTTAGGTTTAGAGTGAGGTATGTACTGGTAATGGTTAGGTTTAGAGTGAGGTATGTACTGGTAATGGTTAGGTTTAGAGTGAGGTATGTACTGGTAATGGTTAGGTTTAGAGTGAGGTTTGTACTGGTAATGGTTAGGTTTAGAGTGAGGTATGTACTGGTAATGGTTAGGTTTAGAGTGAGGTATGTACTGGTAATGGTTAGGTTTAGAGTGAGGTATGTACTGGTAATGGTTAGGTTTAGAGTGAGGTTTGTACTGGTAATGGTTAGGTTTAGAGTGAGGTATGTACTGGTAATGGTTAGGTTTAGAGTGAGGTATGTACTGGTAATGGTTAGGTTTAGAGTGAGGTATGTACTGGTAATGGTTAGGTTTAGAGTGAGGTATGTACTGGTAATGGTTAGGTTTAGAGTGAGGTATGTACTGGTAATGGTTAGGTTTAGAGTGAGGTATGTACTGGTAATGGTTAGGTTTAGAGTGAGGTATGTACTGGTAATGGTTAGGTTTAGAGTGAGGTATGTACTGGTAATGGTTAGGTTTAGAGTGAGGTATGTACTGGTAATGGTTAGGTTTAGAGTGAGGTATGTACTGGTAATGGTTAGGTTTAGAGTGAGGTATGTACTGGTAATGGTTAGGTTTAGGGTAAAGATCCGGGTTAGGCAAAAAAAAATGAATGGAAGTCAATGCAAAGGCCCCATAAAGGTAGCAAAACAAACCTGTGTGTGTGTGTGTGTGTGTGTGTGTGTGTTTGTTTGTGTGTGTGTGTGTGTGATGCTTTTGAGGACAAGGAGTTCTTTCTTGCACCCCCTTTTGAGCTCTGGGGCATAAACAAGAAGTCCAGTTGTGTGTCTTTGGCATGGACACACAAGCATTGCAATGCAAACACATTCACCGACGCACAAGCACACACACACTTTCCTGTTTTGCCGCTCAGCAAGTGTGAAAGCCAACGAATATTTGTCGACCAAATTTGATCATAGCTGTAAATAAAGTCCCGCAGAGCCGTTTCCACGCTGCAGGTTTTTCTTTGACAGAGGAAAGGAGTCAGATTTGACTTTTGATAACATGAATTCAGTCACAACTGGCAAAGTCATTAAAAAAAGCTGAAACAAGTTTTGATCAATCATTTGAACTTGTATTGCCTCAAAACACAAAATGATGTTAAATAAATGCACCGTGTGGTCACAGGAAGGAGCTACAACAACCAAACACAACTGTGTTTTTTCTACTCTTCCTGTTAGTTTTTACAGCCAGCTCTGAACAAACTGAGCAGGTTGCCATGACAACTGCATCCTGCTGATCTGCTCAGCTCTTTTAATGTGTTTGCAGTTAAAGAGCTGGCCTGAGTCTGTTGTTCATGTATAAATAAATGTTAAAGGAGAAAAAAACACAAAATAGACCTGCAGTGTGTTTTCCTGGTATTTTCAAATTTACAATCATTGCATCATTTGTGTTTTTATTTCATTTTTATCCACAGTGTACTGTACAGTATCCAAGCTATATATCTGTGAGATGACAGATTGGACAAATAAAGACGGTCTAAAAAACAGCACACTCTCAGAACCTTATTAAAATGTAAAAACAAACTTTTCTTATTGAAACATTTTTACCACAGCTGCCTTCCTCAACCGTTAAAAGGGTGGTGTCAGCTGAGAGAAAACTTTGACCAACGAACCAAGATGGGAGTTTATCTTTTGTGTTTTCAGATGGTTTCTCTTACAAAATGATGCATGGTGGTAGAAAAGACTGACACTGGAATAAAGATTCAGTTACTTAGATTTACAGTCAACACAAAACTGAGGAGACAAATGGAAGAATTTCTTGGTTTGATCATCAAAAACCTGAAGATAAAGCTGCAGCTCCCAGCCTTTGAGGAGGAGCTTTAGGATATGAGAATTGCCTTCGTCTCCCTTCAGTCTGTAAATTTATGTTTTTTATTAATGATGAATATTGCCCACCACCATAAACGTGAGGTGATTATGTATTGTGTGTTTGCCAGCCATGGTTGGACTTCAACAAAACTCTCTGAAAGTTTTCACTGGATGTTCAGCTACAACTCAACTGTTGGAGTCAACCCAATTCTCATTGGCTGCCACAGCTAATCAACTTTTCCAAACACACAAAAACAAAAGGCTTTGACCTGTCTGTTCTACAGATATTGAGCTACAATTAGCTGTGGTAGTAGCCGAGTCATCCGCAACCCATACTCCAACAGTTGAGTCAAGTCAACTTTATTTATAGAGCACATTTAAAACAGAAACTGTTATCAAAGTGCAAAGGTGGGCGCCAGACCGCTAGGGAGCGCTAATGCGCTAATCCGCTTATAGCATACCTAAACAATTTATCAGCGTTACAGCGGTTTGACTAACTTTTATAATTCATAAGCGGATTTGCGCTATTTTTATTTAAAATGCAGTACCGTTAATAACTAATTATCTATCAGTAAAAACGAAAAAACTTATTTACGGGCCCGGACGACTGCTAACAGACCATATCCTGTCAGCGCCGGATGTGGTCCGTGACAAAAAAGCGTCCCCTCAGTCTCTTTGCTAGAGCGAGCGCTCTCAGTTAGCAGCCAGTGTGTTACTCTGCAGCCTTATTGCTTGTTTTCGAAGAGTCAGACGAAGAGTTTTTAACATGGAGGGTGAACTTATGGATGTTTCTCAGCGGCCTACGCGACGCGTCTGGATTTTAAAAAGTATTTCGCCATTTGCCCTCTTCAAAATGGCGGCCGCGACGGCCACAGAAGATAAGGACTTTCCATGAAAACACGGTAAAAACAATTATTTCTTTGCTGAGAAAAATATATTTCTTAGCTGACTTTATAGCACAAGGTTTTTCTGAGCTTAACCGGTTCAAATGGTCAAATCTGCTGGATTAAAAAAAGTATTTCGCATTTGCCCTCTTCAAAATGGCGGTTAGTGTGTTAGCATTAGCGTCCGCTAGCATTGCTAATACATAAGTGCTTTTGAAATTGCGAACCTAAATAAATCAATAAGTGCTTTAGAAATAGCGGAACTAATTTTTGGATTAGCGCTGCCCAGCACTGTCAAAATGCTTAACAACAACAATGGGAGTAAAAATTAATGAAAAAGTACGAAGCACTAATGATAATACTGAAGAATTAAAAAAGCTTTTAAAACGTAGGAGCACAAAACAAAAAAAGACAAAACACTAAATCAACTCACACTGTGAGAAATGCCTGCGAGAACAGATGTGTTTTAGCAGGGATTAGAACAGAGGAAGGGAGGAGGCCTGTCTGATGTTGGGGGCAGGTTGTTCCACAGCTTGGGCCTGATCTCCTCTGAGCTTCGATCTTGTTTTAGGAACAGCCAAAAGCAGCTGATCTGATGATCTCAGGGAGGGAATGTAAGGTTCCAGTAGCTCGGAGAGATAAAGGGGTGCGAGGTCATTTAGGCATTTGAAGGTCAACAGAAGAATCTTAAAGACTATTCTAGTCCGCACAGTTCAAGCAAGATATTTCTTTAAAACCTTGGCATTAGCTTTTGTAGTCAATCTTACGCTTGTTAGCAAAATGCCTCAAACGCTATGATGGATTTTATCCAAACTCAGAAAGTAACCATCGGAGATCAATCTACAACTGATTGACATTTGGAAACAACCCGGTTAAAAACAGCTGCCACAGCTAATAACTTTAGCAAGCTCATACATGATGTCAGTCAATTTTACAGATATTGAGCCAATATACTGCTCTGATCATCATATACTGTTTATGGGGCATCTGTGGCTGAGTGGTTAGAGTAGTCGTCCGCCAATGCAAGAGTTGGGGGTTCGAATCCACCAGCAGTCACATGCTGAAGTGCCCCTGGGCAAGACACTGCACCCCTTGTTTCCTCCATTGTGTGTCCCATCAGTGTATGAATGTGGTAAAACACTGGTTAGTCTCTTTAGAATGATTTGTTCGATTAGCTTTGTACAGATCTAGTAGAGTAATGTGTGAATGGGTAAATGAGGCACAGATTGTGTTGTAAAGAGCTTTGAGTGTCTCGATAAGACAGAAAGGTGATATATAAGTACAGTCTATTTACCATTTACCATATCATATCCAATACCATGCTCTGATTACTACCAGTAAGAGCTTTGATACAAACTTTGACATACAAAGTGGTGGGTGATATGTATTCCTTCAAAGAAAGTAAGTTACATTTAGCTTCTTGGTGTGCTTTGCTCAGCTTTAGTATTCAAACAGGGGGCTCTGTAAGTAGGCCAAGAAACCAGGAGCAGCACAGAGCAGAGAGGCTGGTCAGTCAGAGACCTCTGCTGATTACTGCCATGCAGCTAACAAACAGCAGCCTTTTGGTACAAAGAACACACACCTGTAGAAAAATAATACAAATAAGAATTACAATATCTGGTAAATCTAAATTGTCTCTATAGTGTGAGTGAGAGAGTGAATGGTTGTTTGTCTTGTGTGTCTCTATGTGTCCCTGTAATGGACTGGAGACCTGTCCAGGGTGTACCCCGTCTTTTGCACAGTGATGGCTGGACATGGGCACTAGTGAACCCCATGACCCGAAAAGGAAGAAGTGGGTACAGGATGATGGATAGATGGATGGATAGATAGAATTATAATAAAGTTGTTCCAAATTTAAATTTCTTAAAGCAGAGGTGCAATGCGCTTAAGGTTTTTGTGCTTTCAAGAGCTAAACAAGCAAAATAAAATGAAACAGAGAGACAAGAAGTGAGACAGGCACCACTGGACAGCTGCTGTAATTAGAACTACCGGTACTGTACAGTACTGTACAGTCACCAAGCACTTAGCCTATCCTAACACAGTTTTTAAAGATGAAGAGTGAGTTGAATTGTCTCCCTTTCACATAAAGGGAGCTAGCTCCCTTTATGGGAATGGAGCCTGCAGGGAGGAGGGAGACAATTCAACTGACTCCTTAACTGTGTTAGGATAGGCTAAGTGCTTGGTGACTGTACAGTACTGTACATTTATCTATTTATAAATAAAAAACAATAAAAAATAAAAATACTGTATATACTGTATATTTTTAATAAATAGATAAATGTACAGTACTGTACAGTCACCAAGCACTTAGCCTATCCTAACACAGTTTTTAAAGATGAAGGAGTCAGTTGAATTGTCTCCCTCCTCCCTGCAGGCTCCATAGGGAGCTTGCTCCCTTTATGTGAAAGGGAGACAATTCAACTTATTCCTTCATCTTTAAAAACTGTGTTAGGATAGGCTAAGTGCTTGGTGACTGTCCAGTACTGTACATGTATTCATTTATAAAAAAAAAAAAAAGTAAAAAAAAAAATAAAAAAAATGTTTTTTTTTTTTACTATAGCGATCCTTTTGAATTTTTGACATACGAGCGCCCCCTAGGGACGGAACTCGCTCGTAAGTCGGGGACTACCTGTAGTAGTTTGTACTACAGTACTGAGTAATAATGGGGGTTACCATCTGGGTACCCATACAATTTTCCATAACATATTGTCCCAGTTTTAGACACACAGGGAGGTGACTGTCACTCGCTCATAACCAGAGAACTCCGACATCAGATGGGTTTTAAAACTGCTCTGATGAGGATGAGGAACCCCTGAGCCGGGTCAAAGATTCACTTACACAAAGTTTATACCTCTAGGCAAAGGCAGAGGAATACAAGGTCTTGTTTTGTATTGTACTTGTATTCTCTTTGTATTTGTACTCGTATTTAAATTATGTTTGTCTGTAACTAAGTTAAGACATAGTGTTTGCAGATTCCAGCTTATTTAGTTCCAACGTGAACATAAAGGAAATATTAAAAACTTTAGAAAGTGAACGGAGTTTGGATAAAAATAAGGTTTGTTGTCAATAGGTTGTGTCCTAATGAAAATAAAACTAAATGTATGTTTGGTGGTAGTAAGGACAACTTGATCGAACTCTTGTGTTTAACAGAGTTGAAACTAAATGTTTAGATGAGATTATAGAACATAAACTCAGTTGGAATCGGAAACAACATTTGTAACATAAATGGAAGTTATCTAAATCTTTTTTTTTTAAATAGAGATAAAGACTTAATGGATGTAAAACTTTTGCATATATTGTATTGTTCACTTGAAAATTTAGCAAAATGCATTAAAAATGTATCAAGACACAATAATTAAACTACCGGTACAAAAAAAACAAAAACAATCAGAGTCTCATAATAAACACACAAATAATCTTTGTATACACTCCAGATATTTAAAATGATCAGATTTTGGCTTCTTAAAAACAAAATGTATTCATCATGTCGTAAATAATATCCTTCCTGACTCTAACCAGAGATCGATAGGCGGATAGGTGCAGCGTCCGCAGTGAAGCGGGCGCTGTACCGGTCTGTCGTGGTGAAGAGAGAGCTGAGTCAAAAGGCAAAGCTCTCAATTTACCGATCGATCTACGTTCCCACCCTCATCTATGGTCATGAGCTTTGGGTTATGACCGAAAGAACAAGATCTCGGATACAAGCGGCTGAAATGAGTTTTCTCCGCAGGGTGTCTGGACTCTCCCTTAGAGATAGGGTGAGAAGCTCAGTCATCCGGGAGGGACTCGGAGTAGAGCCGCTGCTTCTCCACATCGAGAGGAGCCAGTTGAGGTGGCTCGGGCATCTGGTTAGGATGCCTCCTGGACGCCTCCCTGGTGAGGTGTTCCGGGCATGTCCCACCGGGAGGAGACCCAGAGGAAGACCCAGGACGCGCTGGAGGGACTATGTTTCTCGGCTGGCCTGGGAACGCCTTGGGATTCCCCCGGAGGAGCTGCTCCAAGTGGCTGGGGAGAGGGAAGTCTGGGCCTCCCTACTTAGGCTGCTACCCCCGCGACCCGACCCCGGATAAGCGGAAGAAAATGGATGGATGGATGGATGGAGTCTAACCAATCGTTTACTTATTTTTATTAAGGGAAGAATAATATAATTTACAAGGTGATTTAGATTTGTCAAATATAGATGCATTTCTGTTCTGGCAGTCTAATTATTGAATGTTCTTAGTAAAAGGTGGAAAACTAACAAATCCGTATTTTCTTCTTCTTCTTTCGGCTTTTCCCTTTTCAGGGGTCGCCACAGCGAGTCATCCTCCTCCACCTCACTCTGTCCTCTGCATCCTCTGTCCTCACTCCAACTACCTCCATGTCCTCTCTAACTGCATCCATATATCTCCTCTTTGGTCTCCCTCTTTGTCTTTTTCCTGGCAGCTGCATTTCTAACATCCTTCTACCAATATACCCACTGTCCCTCCTCTGGACATGTCCAAACCATCTCAGTCTGGCCTCCCTAACTTTATCTCCCAGTTGTTCAACATGTGCTGTACCTCTGATGATCTCATTCCTGATCTTATCCATCCTTGTCACTCCTAAGGAGAACCTCAGCATCTTCATTTCTGACACTTCCAGTTCTTTCTCTTGTCTTTCAAATCAGTGTTTTTTTTATATTTTTTTTATATCTAAGTTCATTGTGAATAGGGATGTGCCGATCAGGTTTTTTGAAACTGATACCGATCACCTATGTGTGACGATCACCGATACCGATCACAATTACCGATTGCCTATATGTGAGCCGATCACATAAACCGATCACCGATCAAATGGCTTACCTGTAATTTATGAGTGCTGCTTCTGGCTACAAGATCTGAAAACTTTTCAGATCTTGTAGCCAGAAGCAGCACTCATGTTATTTTCAGAACCATAAAATCACCATAATTCAGACAAAAACATATTTTTACTAATTTATTTCAGAGAACAAAGTAAATAAAAGTAATTATCAACTGCATTATCAAAGAAAAATGTTTACCTTACTAACTTTCAATAAAAAAAAAGGTTTTTTATTGTTTTTAAAAAAAACACATCTATTACTTCATATAAAAAACTAAAATACCCCATTTGCTACTTAAAGCTGCACTGTTGGCTGTTTTTACAAATGGCTTTATAAATACGTAAAGTATCATTATTATTATTTTTAAATAATTTCGTGCTTTTTTGAACAACTTCCTGCGGGAACCAGGTGGCGGTAATGCGCTTAATATGAGTTCGCCAACCGCCATTCAACTCTATAGAAGAAGAAGAAGAACCAGGAAATACCGCCTCCGCCATTTTACATTCAGTTCCACACTCGGCACTCGGCTTTTGGAGGACTGTTTCTCCCATAAGAGGATGCCTCATACGGATAAATTAACTGGAAACACTCCCTGAACTCTGTGAATGTCTCAGGACTGGAGCAGCAGCCGCGATCGCTCCGCCGAGCGCTCCTACAGCGCCGCGCGAGACCAGCAGCTCATGGTATGAGCTAAGGCTAACATGCTAAACCAGAGCTGCCGCAGACAGCCGGCTTTGTGCGATCAGAGGTTCCTGGAGCTCGCCTCGATGTCGGACTGGAAGCAGAAGATATCGGGGGACACCCAGCTAACTTGGAATAACAAAGCCGACAGCCTTTTTGAAGCCGCAGCTAAACTGGACTGCCCGTAACTGCGCAGCGGACTCGGTGGGGCTACTCGGTGGGGCTACATGCTAACAGGTGTTGCTTATGGCGGCGCTGGCAGACGGCTTTTGGTAAGTTATTAAAACGTATTAAAACATTTTAATGACGAATTAGGTTTGTTGTGTTGAAGGACTTCGTTGAAATTCTTCCACGAGGTACTTTTTCGTCGCACGTTTTGCAGTTAGCAAACTTCGCATCACAGGCTCTGTGATCGGTAATTGAAGGCAAAAGCCGATCACATCCGCTTTAATGATTATCGGTGCCGATTGATCGGTTACCGATCGATCGGCACATCCCTAATTGTGAATTATGTGAAGACTTCAGTGTATTTAAGATCATGGAAACCATTTCCTGGGTTTGTTTGTTTCTGTCTTGAGCATTTCTGTTTAAATTCAAACTAAAATTGTATTTTTCTGAAAAAGTGTTTGTCTAATTTAAGTTGAATGTGTAAAAGACAAACACAAGCTAACTTTGAGAATGTGTCAGTTTTGTGCCTCACACAATAGCTTAAAGGTGAAAAAAGAGGAGGTGCTGGTGGATTCTGTGATTGTGAAGTGTGAGGACATCCAGACATGAGATGACTGGACATCTTTCTTTCATCGTAGCGTTCCTCCATCAGCCCTCTGAGCCTCAAGGATCAGCAGAGAAAACACATCAATATGACAGAGACAAAGTTAGAGGCACAAAGGACAGAGAACAGGTGGCTTTTTGCTTTGTTAAATGAATTGTTTAGCAAGATCAAAACACGTGGCATGCTGATGTGCCCCATTGCTGAGGGCTTTGAAAAGTGAATGTTTGTAATTTCTGAGATTAGTGTATTTCTAGACTGGAACTGAACAGGGAATGCAAGTACCGTATTTTCTGGTGTATAGGTTGCACTGGTGTATAGGTTGCACTGGTGTATAGGTCGCATTGTCCAATTATCACCAATAGATTGGAAAAATCCCTAGATGGGTTGCACCGGTGTATAGGTCGCACCTACGTTTAGCTCTGCTGCAAATGTCTGCCACAGGAGCGCACAGCAAGGCTTTTAAGAAGATTAACACTTAAAAACAATTATTTGTTTGATAAAAATTATAGCAAATATGTGTCTGAGCTGAACTTTTCCTTAATAAATGAACGTAATTGTGAAATGAGCTGGATTTAAAAATTTGTTTCACCGAAAGTGATAACAAGCCATATATAGGTCGCACCGGTGTATAGGTCGCAGGCCTTGAAAAAAAAACATAAAAAGGTGCGACCTATACACCAGAAAATATGGTAAACAATGTTTATGATGCATGATATTCAAGTTCAAAAAACGTTCAATACAAAATCTTTACCAGCATATGATATTCAAGTGCTCCTCATTGAATCGCCACCTTATCGTGGTGGAGGAGCTTGTGTGGCTGAATGATCCTAGGAGCTATGCTGTCGGGAGCTATTATAATTGTCCCTGGTAGGGTCTCCCAAGGCAGAATGGTCCTAGGTGACAGGCCAGAAAGAGAGTGATTCCGAAGATTTTTATGGACATGGCACAGCAAGGAACTCTGAGTCCCTTCTCCGGATGTGGGTTACCAGGGCCCCACCCTGGAGCCAGGCCTGGGAGAGGGGCTCGTCGGCGAGCGCCTGGTGGCCGGGTCTCTACTCATGGGGCCCGGTCGAGCTCAGCCCGAAGGAGCAGCATGGGTTTGCCTTCCTGTGGACTCACCACCTGCAGGAAGGACCATAAAAGCCAGGTGTGTGATGCCATGAGCAGTGGCCGAAGACAGGGACCTTGGCGCTCTGACCCTGGCTTACCAAAGCTGGCTCTTGGGACATGGGACGTGACCTCTCTGGTGGGGAAGGATCCTGAGCTTGTGCGCGAGGTTGAGAGGTACCGACTAGATATAGTTGGGCTCACCTCACTTTCGCCTTTGGGTGGGGGAACGGGCTCTGACCGTTTGTGCATATGCACCGAACGGCAGTTCAGAGTATCCAGCCTTCTTGGAGTCCTTGGCAGGGCTGCTGGAAGGTGCACCAGCTGGTGACTCCTTTATTCTGCTGGGGGACTTCAATGCCCACGTGGGTAATGACAGTGTGACCTGGAGTGGCATGATTGGGAGGAACTGCCTCTCTGATCTGAACCCGAACAGTGTTCTGTTGTTGGACTTCGGTGCTATTCATAGTATATCCATCACAAACACCATATTCGAGCATAAAGGTGTCCATAAGTGTACTTGGCACTAGGACGCCCTAGGTCGTAGATCGATGATAGGCTTCATAATTGTGTCATCTGATTTGCGTCCATTTGTTTGGACACTCGGGTGAAGAGAGGAGCTGAGCTGTCAACTGATCACCACCTGGTAGTGAGTTGGATCAGATGGTGGGGGAAGATGTCAGACAGACCCGGTAGACCCAAACGTGTAGTGAGGGTTTGCTAGGAATGCCTGGCAGAAGAACCTGTCAGAGATCTTCAACTCGCACCTCCAGGAGAGCTTTAACCGCATCCTATCTGAGGTGGGAGGACATTGAGTCTGAGTGGACCATGTTCCGCACCTCACTTGTTAAGGCAGCTGCTTTGAGCTGTGGCTGCAAGGTTATCAGTGCTTCTCGCGGTGGCCATCCACAAACTCGGTGGTGGACACTCCGGGTTAGGGATGCTGTCAAGCTGAAGAAGGAGTCTATTGGGCCTTGTTGGCCAGTGGGACTCTGGAGGCAGCTGAGGAGTACTGGAGGGCCAAGCGGACCGCAGCCTTGGCTGTTTCTGAGGCAAAAGCTCGGATGTGGGAGGAGTTCAGTGAGACCTTGGATAACGACTCTCGGTCAGCTCCGAGGAGATTCTGGCAAACCATCAGACGGCTGAGGAGGGGAAAGCAGCACTTTACTAACACTGTATTCCATGAAGGAAGGCTGCTGTTGACCTCAACCAGTGACGTCATAGGGAGGTAGAAGAAATACTTCTCGGACCTTCTCAATCCCACCAGCACATCTTCCATCGAGGAAGCCGAGTCGGAGGACTTTGGGGTTGATCCATCCATAACTGTGGCTGAGGTCGCTGAGATAGTTAAAATGCTCCGAGGCGGCTGGGCTCCGGGAGTGGATGAGATTTGTCCTGATTTCCTTAAGGCTCTGAATGTTGTGGGGCTGTCTTGTTTGACACGCCTTTGCAACGTCCTTCCTGTTTTTTTACAGCTAAAGGTTATTGCGCCTGTAAAATATTTTCAAGCCATGATCATTTATAGTGTTCCCTTTTATTTAAATAATAAAAGTGATGCAATTCCATGCTAAACATAAAGATTGTACATTTAGGAATATGACCATCACCCAGAGAGAGAACCAAAGAAAGTATCATGCCCTCTTCATCAGACAGGTAGCCTCCGGGCTAAGTCCAGTTGACGTGGCTGAGTGCACTGGAGGAATTAAGTTGGTGTCGGACACCATTACCCTTGTTGTTAGTGAGACACGGCTCTGCCTTTGTCTCCTCATGCTGTCCTCCTTTGTCTAAAAACAACAGAGTGAAGCTCAAGGCTCATTATTCTCCCTCAAAGGCTCATTAATGTTGATCTTGGCCGACTGAGGGTTGCCGAGATATGAATCGGAGGATAGTAGACTATTAAACAAATCCGTTTACAGAGGTCTGCTGGCAGGATCAGGCTGAAGCTTAATAAACTGATAAAGCCATGTTTTGGAGGATGGAAGATAATGCATCTTGATGAAATGTAATTGAAATACCAATATCAAATACCTCATACAGTACATATACTGTGTACATTAACCTCATACATGTATGCTGCTTTGTCACTCTTTACAAATGTCAAATGCCAGAACCTTCATTTATTTTATAGATATACTTTTTATACTTTATACTTCGGGACAGTATTACACTCTATTTCATTTTATGATTATGTTTATTAAATGTTGGTGTTTTTGGTGTTGGTGAAACTTTTTATACTTTTATACTACTATGAAAAACTACTATGCAAAAAACTCAGGACAGTATTACACTCTATTTCATTTTATGATTATGGTTATTAAATGTTGGTGTTTTTGGTGTTGGTGAAACTTTTTATACTTTTATACTACTATGAAAAACTACTATGCAAAAAAACTCAGGACAGTACTAAACTTTTATTATTTCATTTTATGCTTGTTTATTAATTGTTTAGTGTTTAAATGGTTACTGTTGCACCAAGGGACTGAGAGAGAAATGCAATTTCAATCCTGTGTATGTCCTGTACATATTGCAGTTTTGATAATAAAGTTGACTTTGACTTTGACTTTGAATTCCACCAGAAGAAAAGATATGAGAAATGGCTGAAACTCTGCAGCTGAGTTTGGCTGAAAACGCACTTTTCATGAGGCTACATGTCAGAATGCAAAGGTTCAGAAGATTTAATTTTAAGATATTACTGAAATTATCCAACCAACAATATGCCATGGAAATACATGTGATCAAGTTAAACACCCTTAAAAGAGCTTCTATAGCACACACATCAAATTAAAGGCCCAAGGGCAAAATCTGGCCATTGTTAACATATTATCTGGCCGCCTAGGATGATACTTCAAATACAAAATATTTTTATTGCTTCTCATTTTGCTTCAAAATGGATAAATACTTAATTTAGTACAGACTTGTCATGACAGCAGGCTAACTTTGATGTGGAGAGAGCGACAGAGAATGTCAATCAAGAAATGGTTATCGGAGTTGAGCTAATGTATTGACTAAAATTGGCCCTTGGCTTAAACCAAGTTTTTAATTTTGGCTCCCTTTTTTAACTGAGTTTACACCCATGTTCTATTGACAAGGAGCAAAAATGCCTAAAGATATTGCACACTTCATTTTACCATAAAGATCTGTTCTTAGTAGAGAATGGACGTTTATTCATTAATGACTGTGGAAAATTGGGAAATTTCAATATGTGAAACACTTTTACAGTTTAAAATATCCTATGACATAGAAAGTAATACAAGAGGTAGCACCATTACCGCACGTACAAATATAATGTACAAAATGGACATAAGGTCGTCAAAAAACTGATTCACATTGAATATTTCTATAATTTAAAAGAATCTACAGGCCTTCAAGGTGACATAAACTTAGTCTTTGATACATATCACACTTATATTTAGGGGGCTGAGATGGTGTAAAGGTACAGCAGCCGACTTGGGACCAGAAAGTCGCAGGCGCAACTCCCCGCCATGCCCACATGCCATGGTGTCCTTGATCAAAATCTCTAATTGTGCTAACATAGCTGCCCACTGCTCCACCTGGATGCATATAACTAATTCAATCACTGGAAACATACAATGACAACACATAGCACATTACTATACTGTACCAGAATTATTGAATCTTAAAATAAGTACTTTTGCGTGTGCATGTTTAATTATTATGTTTCTACACACCATCACTGGCTGCAGTTATTAGTGAATAGTTGAAGGCACATAATTGAGAAAATACGCACGAGTTTATGAGTTTTACTTGGAAGCAGACTAAATTGGGATTACAACACCTATATGTAGGTACCGGTAGATAACTTCAACTAAACATTGTATTTTATTTTATTGTAATATTATTTATCCCCAATGGGGAAAATAATTCTCTGCATTTTTCCCATTGCACATGTGAGAACATGCGAAGCAGAGAGCTGCCATCTAAGGCATCTGGGGAGTAAATTTGGGGTGGGGTGGGGGGTGCTAAGAGCCTTGCTCCTGAGCCCAGAGTGGGGCAAATGAGTGTGGAGGCAGGTGTGGGTGTTTCACCTTTTCCACCCACGTTTTAATGTTGTCCGTCCCAGGAGTTCAACTGGGGAGATGAATCAGCAACCATCCGATCAAAGACCCACCCACCCTCTCTAACCTCTGTGCCACCTGCCTGAAGACCGCCACCATGATCCCAGTCCCAAAAAGCTCCACAGTGACTGGTCTGAATGACTGTCGGCCGGTGGCCCTCACCCCGATAGTCGCAAAATGCTTTGAGAAACTGATCATGACTCGCATCAAAACATCCATCAACATCAACGAGGACCCTCATCAGTATGCATACCACGAGAACCGATCAACCGATCAACAGAGGATGCCATCTCTTCTGTGGTCCACACTGCTCTCACCCACCTGGATCAGAAGGACTCATACGTGCGCATGCTCTTTGTGGACTTCACATCTGCCTTCAACACCATGATCCCCCAAACTCTGATAGACAAACTATCCACACTTGGACTAAGCCCCTCCATTTGTAACTGGGTACTAGACTTCTTAACAAACAGACCACAGTCAGTGAAGATCCACAACTTCTCCTCCTCCACCATTACCCTCAGCACTGGCTCTCCTCAAGGATGTGTGCTGAGCCCTCTTCTGTTCACTCTGCTCACATATGATTGTGCAGCTACCCATCCAGGCTGTCATATTGTAAAGTTTGCAGATGATACAGCGGTGGTGGGATGCATCACAAACAATGATGAGTCCAGCTACAGACAGGAGGTGGAACACCTGGAGAGCTGGTGCAAAGAGAATAATCTTCACATGAATGTGAAGAAGACAAAGGAGATGATTGTGGACTTCAGAAGGAACAAACACACCCATGCCCCACTGAAAATAGGTGGGTCTGCAGTGGAAGTGGTCTCCAGCTACAAATACTTGGGTGTACACATGAATGATAACCTCAGCTGGAGCAACAACACCACCAGCCTGATCAAGAAAGGTCATCAGAGACTCTACTTCCTCAGACGGCTGAGACGAGCTGGTCTGAGAAGCTCAGTCCTCACCTCCTTCTACAGGTGTGCAGTGGAGAGCATCCTGTGCTCCAGCATCAACGTGTGGCATGGAGGCTGCACAGCTGCAGAAAGAAAAGCTCTGCAGAGAGTGGTGAAGGCTGCACAGAAGATGTTGGAGTCAGTCTCCCCACCATCACAGACATCTACACCTCCAGATGCAGGAAGAGAGCCACCTGCATCATGAAGGACCCCACTCACCCAGCACACACACTTTTTGCCCCACTCCCCTCAGGAAGGAGGTTGAGGAGCATCAAGTGTAGAACCACTAGACTGAGGAACAGCTTCTACCCTGAGGCTGTTAGACTCATGAATAAATAACCAGAATAATCACTGTGAAATATCACATCATGTTGCTGCTGATCTGTTTCATGTTGCTGCTGATCTGTTTCATGTTGCTGCTGATCTGTTTCATGTTGCTGCTGATCTGTTTCATGTTGCTGCTGATCTGTTTCATGTTGCTGCTGATCTGTTTCATGTTGCTGCTGATCTGTTTCATGTTGCTGCTGATCTGTTTCATGTTGCTGCTGATCTGTTTCATGTTGCTGCTGATCTGTTTCATGTTGCTGCTGATCTGTTTCATGTTGCTGCTGATCTGTTTCATGTTGCTGCTGATCTGTTTCATGTTGCTGCTGATCTGTTTCATGTTGCTGCTGATCTGTTTCATGTTGCTGCTGATCTGTTTCATGTTGCTGCTGATCTGTTTCATGTTGCTGCTGATCTGTTTCATGTTGCTGCTGATCTGTTTCATGTTGCTGCTGATCTGTTTCATGTTGCTGCTGATCTGTTTCATGTTGCTGCTGATCTGTTTCATGTTGCTGCTGATCTGTTTCATGTTGCTGCTGATCTGTTTCATGTTGCTGCTGATCTGTTTCATGTTGCTGCTGATCTGTTTCATGTTGCTGCTGATCTGTTTCATGTTGCTGCTGATCTGTTTCATGTTGCTGCTGATCTGTTTCATGTTGCTGCTGATCTGTTTCATGTTGCTGCTGATCTGTTTCATGTTGCTGCTGATCTGTTTCATGTTGCTGCTGATCTGTTTCATGTTGCTGCTGATCTGTTTCATGTTGCTGCTGATCTGTTTCATGTTGCTGCTGATCTGTTTCATGTTGCTGCTGATCTGTTTCATGTTGCTGCTGATCTGTTTCATGTTGCTGCTGATCTGTTTCATGTTGCTGCTGATCTGTTTCATGTTGCTGCTGATCTGTTTCATGTTGCTGCTGATCTGTTTCATGTTGCTGCTGATCTGTTTCATGTTGCTGCTGATCTGTTTCATGTTGCTGCTGATCTGTTTCATGTTGCTGCTGATCTGTTTCATGTTGCTGCTGATCTGTTTCATGTTGCTGCTGATCTGTTTCATGTTGCTGCTGATCTGTTTCATGTTGCTGCTGATCTGTTTCATGTTGCTGCTGATCTGTTTCATGTTGCTGCTGATCTGTTTCATGTTGTTGCTGATCTGTTTCATGTTGCTGCTGATCTGTTTCATGTTGCTGCTGATCTGTTTCATGTTGCTGCTGATCTGTTTCATGTTGTTGCTGATCTGTTTCATGTTGCTGCTGATCTGTTTCATGTTGCTGCTGATCTGTTTCATGTTGCTGCTGATCTGTTTCATGTTGCTGCTGATCTGTTTCATGTTGCTGCTGATCTGTTTCATGTTGCTGCTGATCTGTTTCATGTTGCTGCTGATCTGTTTCATGTTGCTGCTGATCTGTTTCATGTTGCTGCTGATCTGTTTCATGTTGCTGCTGATCTGTTTCATGTTGCTGCTGATCTGTTTCATGTTGCTGCTGATCTGTTTCATGTTGCTGCTGATCTGTTTCATGTTGCTGCTGATCTGTTTCATGTTGCTGCTGATCTGTTTCATGTTGCTGCTGATCTGTTTCATGTTGCTGCTGATCTGTTTCATGTTGCTGCTGATCTGTTTCATGTTGCTGCTGATCTGTTTCATGTTGCTGCTGATCTGTTTCATGTTGCTGCTGATCTGTTTCATGTTGCTGCTGATCTGTTTCATGTTGCTGCTGATCTGTTTCATGTTGCTGCTGATCTGTTTCATGTTGCTGCTGATCTGTTTCATGTTGCTGCTGATCTGTTTCATGTTGCTGCTGATCTGTTTCATGTTGCTGCTGATCTGTTTCATGTTGCTGCTGATCTGTTTCATGTTGCTGCTGATCTGTTTCATGTTGCTGCTGATCTGTTTCATGTTGCTGCTGATCTGTTTCATGTTGCTGCTGATCTGTTTCATGTTGCTGCTGATCTGTTTCATGTTGCTGCTGATCTGTTTCATGTTGCTGCTGATCTGTTTCATGTTGCTGCTGATCTGTTTCATGTTGCTGCTGATCTGTTTCATGTTGCTGCTGATCTGTTTCATGTTGCTGCTGATCTGTTTCATGTTGCTGCTGATCTGTTTCATGTTGCTGCTGATCTGTTTCATGTTGCTGCTGATCTGTTTCATGTTGCTGCTGATCTGTTTCATGTTGCTGCTGATCTGTTTCATGTTGCTGCTGATCTGTTTCATGTTGCTGCTGATCTGTTTCATGTTGCTGCTGATCTGTTTCATGTTGCTGCTGATCTGTTTCATGTTGCTGTTTTTCATTCGTGCCCATCTGCTCATACACACTCATGTTCGTGCTGTTGTTTAGAGTGATGTTTGTCTATGATATTAGTGCTTAGTGTTTTTTTAAGTTGATGTTTTTCTTAGTTCATATCCTAGATGTTATTACTGTTCTTCTCTTACATTGTATTGTTGGATGTAACTGGGACTCTGTGTACATAATCTCATTTCATCACATCTACTACATGCGGTGCAAATGACAATAAAGATTATCTGACTCTCCGACTCTGACCACTCCCTCCATGTTATGTTTTCATAACAGTATTGCAGTTGTGGAGCAAATATTTTGTCACAATAATTATTTAGATTACGTCTGAGTTTGATAAAATAAATTATTTCAATAAATTATTTTTATTTATTATATTCAACACTTGCTCTTCTCAAGGGCGGACGTCTCCTTTCCCTCTCCACTTTGCTTTTGCTCTGTCTTGTCTGTGAAACTGTCTGAGAGCCTCTCTTCTACAAAATCTTCCAAATCATAACTATGGACTTCAATTTGGTCAGTTGGTCCCTCAACACAACTGATAACATTTCTTCAAAAAGAAGACAGGCTGTAGGCGAGCCGATTTGTCCTGTTGGCATGCACACAGCTGGATATCTCATCGACTTGGAAGACTTGATGACGTGTCTATCTCTGCTGTCATCTGTGGATCTTAAGGACGTATATTTAATTGGATTTATAACAACTGGTTCCTGCTTTGTGGATTTGGCTGGTTCCTGCTCTATCAACAAACAAGGAAGTCGTCTGCAGCAAATCTGGACCTGGTCAGGCAGATAGCTTAGTTCATGCCTCAAGCACCCAGACTTTTGGCAGAATGGATCAGATCTCGAGGATTATTCTCAGGCATGGTCCATTGGTGTGGCCATGTAATTTGGACATTTTGGAACCGAGTGGACAGACACAGACTGAAGGTAGATGTCATTAAAGTTCTGCCTGTCCCCAAAACAATCGTGTTTATCTGAATTCGGCTCCCTGACTGGCCTTGACAGGCTTTCTTATCTCAACCCGCCTGGAAGTTTTGTAAACTTGATGCTCACCCTCCTTCCTCCCCTCTTACTGAGGAATTTCCATGGACTTTTCAGAGGAGCCCAGCTGAATAAACATTCTGTCATCATTTCAGGATTCTCTGGATTAGTCTATGGTCATCCCAAGGACACAACAGCATGTGTCGTTGTGTCCCTGGGCAAGACACTTAATCCCGAGTTGCTGCAGGACTGCGGTAGGACTGGATGGCGCCTTGCATGGCAGTCTGCCACTACCGGTGTATGAAAGGGTGGATGGTTGGTATTGTAAAGCACTTTGGGGCCCCTCATAGGGGGCTGGAAAGCGCTGTATAAATAAGCTCCATTTACCATTTCATCCTCGGCAAACCCCAAGTGTGTACGGATCTCTCCAGAGTCCCCGACTTACGACGGTGTTCCGTTCCTACACCTGTTCGTAAGACGTAAATTGTCGTAAGTTGGAAAATACGTCCAAACGGCACCTCAGACATGCACCTCATATGTCCAAACGGCCTCTCGTACATACAGTACTGTATTTTTACCAAGCACTTCGCCTATCCTAACACATTACCTTACATAATTATCAAAAAACACATACATTTAAAGCCATAATGAAAGGGGGAAAAAATAGTTAATTTCTTACTGGGAGCTGATGAGCTTCCTGCAGCTTCACAGCGTTTACAGCAACGTCTGTTAGCATGTTAGCTCATTGTTCAGCTGTCCCTCCGCTCAAAACAATAAGATCTCCTGTATTTCCACGTGCGGTCCAGCAGTCCAGAGTTAGCATATTAGCCCCTCCTGACCTCCTCCTCTGCTCCGTTCTGCCTGAGGTCTCAAGTTTCCAGCACGTAAAGCTCTCTCCTCCCTCCCTCCTGTAAGTTTTGTTTCTCCTAAGTTTCGTTTCTCCTGTAAGTTTCGTTTTGGTGCCGTATTTTCTGGTGTAAAGGCGCATAAACCACGTAACTTGAAGCAATGCTTTTTAATGGGAGGCGTTCGTAAAGATGAATCATCGTAAGTCGAGACCGTCGTAACCCGGGGACTACCTGTATTTGAACTGAGTGATTTTAGCTGAACTCTGCAGTGCCTCTGTGTGTTGTCTCTGGACATGCTCACCGCCCTTGCGTACCCCCTGCGTAATGTCAGTGTCATTATGTGCTAATGTGCGAGATTTTTTGTAATTTTCACGCTGTTGACCTTCAAACAGAGATTACAAGCATGTTAGGATTTTTTTGGTCTCCAAACCCTATGTGTTATTTTACACCACTTTTTATTGTCTGTCCAAACAGGCCTCACTTGTAAATGAGTCTTTGAGGCTCAATGTGACTTCTCTGTTTAAATAAAGGTTGAATGAATGAAAAATAATTTATTTTATGGCTCACAAAACCTTCCCAAAGTCACATTTATTACCTTTCGGACTTGTTGAAACAAAATGAGAAGAGTTCAAGTTCACGACAACTCGGACCATTTTGAAAGTAAGTTTAACGTTGTTTGAAATATTGTCACATTTTAATTTGAATGGATACAACTATTGGAAATGCAACTGAAAGATAAAAAACAGTAAAGCAGATATACAAACTATGGTTGTTTGCAAATATATTAGCTTCAGTGAAACAAATATGTATTGATATACAGTATTCATATTCGCCATGTGCTTTTAAACTTACAATTATTGCAACTTTTGTGGCTGATGCAACAAGAAAATGAATTGGGACTATTGTAAGGCCTGCTGAAGACACGGATTATGAAATTCTAGTTGCAGTCCATTTTGATACAGCACACACTGATGGTAGCGATGATATCAGACTGCTGGTATATTGTTCAGCATTAGTTTAGAAAAAAATCAGTTTATAATATGACTAATCCTCCTACTTTAAAACTAAAGTTTGTGGTTCAAGTTGA